>PVJS01001463.1:0-27260 GCA_004027185.1 Glis glis | reverse complement strand
CCAGCTGGTTCCTCTCATAACCCTCTGTGCATTTACACAAAATCATGCATCTAGTGCCATTTCTTGAGACCACTTCCCAAGTTTTATATTACTTGATAAGTGGCAGCAACAGAGCAGGAAGGATCTCCCTGGTAGATCCCACAGGAGGAGCTCGGTGCTTAGCTCCTTAGGGCAGACTCCCTTCTTTGGAAGGTATCTAGGCCCCTCCTGTGACCTGTGATGACAGTAGAATAAGAATGTATACTTAGGATTATCTCTTGACCTATGAACCAGCCAAAGTACTTTGTCTTGGCTACTGTTTCTCCATGTTTGAGAGGCCCTAACAATCATGGTGCTGGCTAGCCTTACAGTGGCTGGTGTGGTTAGGTTAGGTAAGCCGAACCAAGAGGGGCTGAGTGCCGGTCTCTGAAGTAGACACTGTCACATACACACTGAACCTCCTATCATTTCAAAGTGCTCGTTACTGGCACATGAGCTCGCAACTGGGCTGGGCCTCCAAAATGAGGCTGTATTCGTGGTAGGCTTCCTTATTATAATTTATTATTTTGATGTAAAAATTGTTCTGGTGATGCTGTAAATACATGGAACTAAGTTTATGGGACTGGAAAATGAGTGAAACTTGTGATGAGATGGGGAAGGAGGCAGATATGGGCTGGGATGAAGGAAAGAGAGGCGGTCCTAGGCCCTAGGGCGTTGTGGGCAATACATCAGGCAACCAAATGTGAAATGGAGCCTGCGCGCTAAGAGCTGATGGCCTGAGGAAGCCACGGGGTGTCGTTGGGCATCTAGAAGTTAAGAGAACTTAGCGGTTTTTGAAGCTGGCTCAAACAGCACACTGTGTGTGGATCCCTGGTTTTTGCAACATGGTCAAGGCCAACAAAGAGAGAGCGCCACCTTCCCTAGACGTAGACCAACTTTCCTTAGCTGGGCTGATGGCAGGACACACTCTCCTGCCCCCAAATAACTCCCCTCGAACTCGAGTCTGGAGGAAATTTCTGGCGGTTAGTGTCTTTGCATGTTCCCAAGTCCCAGAAGTAAGAGTTTTGTTTGTACTGGAAGCTATGAGTGGAAAGTAGAGATTTATATTCTTCAAGAAGAAAGAGGGCAACTTGTGATGACTTGGTATTATTCCTTCTGTACATACTACTTCCATGAGCTACAGTGCCCAGACATGCAGCTTTTAGAATTCCCACAAAACTTAAAAGGTGCAAAAGTTGAGTTCTTGTAGATGCTGGAGTTTCTGCAATCATTTTTGGGGTTGTGATTTTACCAAAATTGCTGCCCACAGCTGTGCGTGGTGGTGCATGCCTATAATCCCAGTACTTGGGAGGCTGAGATGAGAGGACAGCCTCAGCAAGTAGTGAGACTATCATCAACCTAGTGAGATCCTGTTCCAAAATAAAAATTAAAAAATAGGGCCAGGGGTGTAGTTCGTAGGTAGAATGCCTCTGGGTTTAATCCCTAGTAACACACACACACACACACACACACACACACACACACACACACGCGTGTGCACCATTTAAGCCAGGTTTTTCTCTGATGAATTGGGATAGAGGGGAGGTCTATTTGCACTTCAGTGCTTGGTTCCAGAACAAACCAGAGATGCCCATTACTTAGTCCGTGCTGGTGTCAGGGATGCTTAGAGTGTGTGCAGTGTGGGAAGCTTCTCGATGCTTGGGCAGCGATTTCCCCACAGATAGGTAAGTTGAGGATATCTTCTGTTACCTGCCTCACAGGTTTGATGTGAGGATTAGAGGGTGAGGTAATGTCTGCGAGTGGCTTCCTGTGTCGGGGAGAAAGACAGCTTGACTGAGTCGGTGTCAGCTTAGGGAGAAAGACAGCTTGACTGAGTCGGTGTCAGCTTAGGTAATAGTAGGCCTTTGGGGATTTGTTTCCTTCATGGGGCTCCTGGACAGTTAGCATCTCCCTGCAGGGTAAGTGGGAGAGCTGCTTGGTTCATTTCCAATGTGTTTCTGCATCCCCATTTGCTGGGAGTGTGTCGACAGTTTGCCAGACCCATACTCCAGGAGAGTTAATAGGCTTTTCTTGGAAACTCTGGAAGTACTACCAATAGTAAATTGTAAACCTATTACACGCCCAGGGCAAATTGGTTGTAGTATTTGTTTCCCAAGGAGTTCCTCGCCACGGACCTGTCCTAAGGACATTTAGAGACGTTTTACCTCATTTGACCTTGACCTTACCCCAGTCCAGAGTGGATGCAAAGCCTCCAGCTCCGCGTGCCCTTTCTGCATGTCCACCTGTGCGACAGAAGGAGGAGAGGAAAGGAAAAACCTGCTGTGGAGGGGACCACTGGGGTGATGGAGACCACTCACACTCCTAAGAACAGATAAACCTACAGGGATTTGTGAGCCCAGTTTAAATACCTCTGTTATTTACAAATTAGATAAATTTACTATTAAATCAATTATATTTAAAAATGAAGGTGGTAGATACTCAGTGCTTCCTAATGACCGTTGTGTGCTCTCCTCTGGTCTGCTGTTGGGGTGAACAGATCAGCTGTTTCTCTGGGGAGGACGCTGTATAGTAATATGCTGCTACATGTGGTTGCTGAACAGTTTAAGCACGAATATAATTTAAATGAGGGTGAAAAATAGTTGAACAGTTAAATCACGTCTGTTGAATGTATTGAGGAAAGAGTTGGCAGCTTGGGAAGCAAGACTGTCAAATCCTAGCCAAACTGCCACCTTATATTGGCTAGAGAGGAGTCCAGCACAGGTTAACAAAAGCATTCTGTGAGAATCAGTCTGATAGAATTTACAATAAAAATAATGTTTTATTTGTAAGTTACTAGCTACACATCCTTTGCATCAGTAAATGTGTAATAAACTTATCTATATACAGGCATCCCCAGTTTCTCCACAGGCAGATTAAGCACATAACATCACTGACTGGCATATGAAAGCATTCAAGGACTGTTGATTCTGGTGACAACTGGGAGGAGGGACACAAGGGAATGAGGACAGGAGGTTGAGGGACGATGCAGTCAGATCAGCAGTGATGAAAAGCAGTGAGGTTCAGGGCACAGGAGTGGAAGGGGTTGGGGTGATAAGGCCCCCAACGGGTGCTGTGTGCAAGTTGTCAGGGCTGACTAAAGGGACAGTGGGATTTGGGGGAGGGAAGGAAGTCTCCCATCCAGATGCCAGAGCCTTTAATTTGGGGGAAGAAGCCGGCAGGTAGATGTCAGTGACTGGAAAGGGTGCCCAGTGAAGCAGCTGGGTGTCAAGCATCAACCAAGAGGCCTTTAACAGGAGCATTAGGTTCTGGAGTTGGAAAAGGAATGTGCAAAAGGATGTCAGTTCTGTTTCTGAGATTCACTGTAAATAGGAATAACTACACCTGCGTACTGAAGTTACTGTGGGAATTAAATGATCCGAGTTAACCTGTCACGGTGCCCACCACACAGCAAGGGCTCAGAAAATAGAGGCGACAAACATTCTGGTTTGCCCAAGACAAACTGCTGTCCCAGCACAGTGATTCAAAGTCCTTCTTGAAACTCAGTGTTCAAGTTTGGGTGGTTCATACATGTTCACCCTATCCACAAATGACTGTTTTCACATTAATTGCTTCCTAGAACCCTCTCCTCATAGTGGGTGTATCAAGAGCCCCCATTGGAGTGAAAGGACTTGGGGTCCCCCAGCGAGAACCAGTTGTGGACTACAGGGTTATTTTTCTGAAGGAACGTTAGTCTGGTGTCTCAGTAGCATAAAGCTTTATCCACGGTGTACTCTATGGTGTGAATATTTTTATCCCCACAAAATTCCTATGTTGAAATCCTCACCCCCAACATGATGGTATTAGGAGGTGGGGGGGTCTTTAGAGGTGATGAGGTCACTAGGGTTTCAAAGAGCTAGCGAGCCCCTTCGCTAGGGGAGGCCACAGCAAATAGGCGCCATATGTGACCAAGAACCGGGCCCGTACCACCACATACTGAACCTGCTGGTCCTTGATCTTGGGCTTCCCAGCCTTCAGAACAGTGAGAATAGATTCATATTGTTTCTAAGCCACCCAGTCTAGGGTGTCTTGTTACAGCGGCATGAACGCACATCATGCGAGAGCTTTCCCCACCTTTGCGTCTTCACCTGCTCCTCCACCTTACTCACTGGTCACGCTCAGGATGCTTCCAGCCTTTCCACGCACACTGGACAGTCTCTGGAATGTCTTTCACTTCCAATCAAGGTCCTGCTCAAGCCCCCCCCCCCGCCCTTCAAGCCCACGCTCACGCCTTGTATCACTGATCACTCACACAGGTGAGCAGGTGCAGGTGGGGCCCCTTTTCCAAACACAGGCCCATGGCCGCGTTTAGCTCTGGCCATGCCGCAGTGTCCTCCCGAGGCGGCCTGACAGCATCCCATGGAGAAGTTCAGAGCCAGGCCTGACTGACTGGGTCTCGGGCAGCCTACAGCAACTGCCAGTGCACTTGACCCCTGGCCACAGCCAAAGGCATTCCTCTTTGGTGAGCCGGCCTGCGTCTGCCAACATTCCAACAAATTAAAATCAGACCAAGAAGCCCAAAGTATGTTGACAAGTCTGGAGCTGCAGTTCACTTTCTTCAACCAGGGAGAGTGCAAAGGCAAGGGAGGGGACCGACCAGTGATGAAATGGCTAGGAGCAATCCTGCCACCTCCACCAGGCTACAGAACCCTCCCTTCCCACCTCGCTTTTCTCTGGGCTCCAGGACAAAGCCAGCCTTTCACTTGGCTCCCCCCTCCCCAAGCTGACAGCAACAGTGGATGAACAATTGCCACGCTCTGAAATGCCCGTTCAGCTGCTATCTCCCAGGAAGGCTTGCCTATCTATAGAGACAGCTAGGTTGTGCTGACCCTGGCACAGTTACATCCTCTGAGTTAAAGAAAACAAAAAGGCAACCAGCCACTCTGAGTTAGGTAGTTGATTGCTTTCACACCCCTTCTCCTGCGAAGGACACGATCACTGTTGTGTGTAATTTTGCCTTACTGTTGTACCATTGGGTGTCCGCACTTCTCCCATCCAAGTGGTATTGGAGAAAACATGTGGACTTCACTTTTGGATATTTAAAAAATACTATTTTAGCTGGGCGTGGTGGCACACACCTATAATCCCAGTACTTGGGAGGCTGTGACAGGAGGATCCCAGGTTCGAGGACAGCTTCAGCAAGTAGTGAGACTCTCATCAACCCAATGAGACCCTGTTTCCAAATAAGAAATAAAATCGAGCTGGGGGTATCGCTCGAAGGTAGACTATCTCTGGGTTCAGTCCCCAGTACCACAAAATTATATATTGAAACACTTGAAGATTCAAATATTTTTGAAGCATTTTGAAATAAAATATGATTTTGGAAGGAAAGCAACTGAATCTCCTTTGCAAGACGAAGAAAAGTTTTACCTGCTTTGTGACGCCACATCTACCCATACACCTAACAACACAGCAAGGACGCGACTCCTGAAGCCAGGCTGTTCTGTTTAGAAGCAACTGTGAGGTTGTGATGAACCATACCCTGGATAAAAAATTTCATTTGACCTGCTGGGCGTGGTGGCGCACACTTGTAATCCCAGTACTTAGGAGGCTGAGACAGGAGGATCGCAGGTTCGCGGCCAGCCTCAACTACTTTGAGAGGCCCTCTGCAACTTAGTGAGACCCTGTTTCAAAAAATAAAGAATAAAAAATAGGGCTGGGGGTGTAGCTCGGAGGTAGAAAGCCCCTTGGTCCAATCCCCAGTACCACAATAAATAAATAAATAAATAAATAAATAAATAAATAAAATTTCATTTGTTATTTTTCTTCTATTTGGTACTCGGGATTGAACCCAGGCGCATTCTGCCTCTGAGCTATTATACCCCCAGCCTTTTTTTATTTTGAAACAGCTATTGACCAGCATAGAGTTGCTGAGGGCCTGGCTAAGTTGCTGAAGCTGGCCTCAAACCTGTGATCCTTCTGTCTCAGCCTCCCAAGTACTGGGATTACAGGCGTGCACCACCACGCCTGGCTTCATTTATTCTTATAAACACTTCGGAGACTTCTTAGAACCATGTTTTAAATCAATATTATCTTTAAATTTCTAGTTCCCTTCTGACTCCCCCTGCCTCTTTTTTTTATCTTAAATAATTGGTATTCCATTAAAAGCATGGATATAATTTTCAAAACCCTGGATAGAGCCGACTGGAAGCATTTAACAGCTGTATGGAATCTCATGTAACCATCATGTGCCTTTTTTTGGAAGCAATCTGAGCAATTGTCCTTGCCTTTTGTAAGAAAATCACATGATTAAAAAAATAGATGGCTAGCAATAATTCTGTTGTCAGTTGGTCACTGGCAGGAGGAGGGAGAGGGAGGAAGACATAAGAAAAAATGCTTTGTTGGATCCCTTCGCCACACCAATCTGCAAACCTTCCTGGAGTAAATAATTTCCTTTGTCATTTCTGGGTAACTATAAAAAGGCTCCGGAATGTTTCCAGGCCTGGGTATTCTGTTGTGTAATACTTTAGGAGTCTGTTACCTTATTTTGCTCCACAAGTTGGCTCAAACCCAGCCGTTTTCCCCCTGCTGGATCTGAGTGCTGGGGAAACTGATATGAATGGAATGAATGAAATTTCAGTCTGTCATGGCCAATACCGTCCCCCTCTGGGATTAGAATCTCTTAACGTGTTTGACAGCAAAAAACAAGTTTGTATCAGCTTCGGATCCCAGAGGTGTGGCTGTGACCTCCGTGGGCAGGCACTCTGAAATGAAGCTCCCTTGGCCTCACATGTCCATCCTGTCCAGGGAGAGAGCTGCAGGCTTGCCCCTAAGGGGTGGCCTACTCGAGGACGGCGGGGATACCTCCTGTCACCTTGTGGATTCCAGAGAACGAAGGCCCAAGTAAGAAGTGTTGGAGAGCCGCACAGCTGGCTGTTGTCCAGCAGAGTAAGTGTTGGAATTGGGTGTTTCTCTGTGAAATGAGCTGATGGGGTTTATTCTAGGGCAGTTCTAAGATGTGTGGAGGAAAAACTGTCATTAAAAAAAAGTGGATGGAGCTGGACACAGTGACGCACGCCTGTCATCCCAGTATCTGGGAGGCTGAGACAGGAGGATTGCAGATTTGAAACCTGCTTCAGCAACTTAGCGAGACCCTCAACAACTTAGTGAGACCCTGTTCCAAAGTAAAAAAATAAAATAGGGCTAGGGGGGTATAGCTCAGAGGTAGAATGCCCCTGGACTCAATCCCCAGTAAAACACACACACACACACACACACACACACACACACACACACGTCCTTGCATTCATAATATGAATGTATCAAAGGATATCCGGAACTTCTGCCATGCTGACTCCTCAGCCTCCTTTTGAATTAAAGTGTAGAACAAACCCATTTGTCCTGAACCACAGACTAGTGAAAACGTGTCTCTACGGGGACCGGGGTGGGGGGAGGAGGTGAGTTACTGGGAACCACGAGGGAACTTCAGAAATGACACACAGTGCTTCTCAAAGTGTGAGCTACTAAGTGTGGACAAGAGGATGACAGTACTTGGGAAGGTTTGAAAAAAAAAATGCCAGCCGGGCGTGGTGGCGCACGCTTGTAATCCCAGTACTTTGGGAGGCAGAGACCGGAGGATCCAGGTTCGCGGCCAGCCTCAGCTCGCTCTCTCTCTCTCTCTCTCTCTCTCTCTCTCCCTCTCCTTAGTGAGGCCCTCCGCAACTTCGTGAGACCCGGTTTCAAAATAAAGTATAAAAAATAGGGCCGGGGGCGTAGCGCGGAGGTAGAACGCCCCTGCGTTCAATCCCTGGTACCGCAAAAAAAAAAAAAAAAAGCCAGTTCCAGGGTCCCCTCCCAAGCCCTGTGGAATCAGAATCTCAGATGGGGGTATGGCAGGAGAAATCTGCACTTGGTATTCCGAGTGATTTGTGTATACATTCATAGCATTATTTCTACTATTGCATTCTTTATGACTTCGTTTCCCTTCCCTAATCCCCCCCAGTCACTCCCCTGGAGTCTCTGCTCATCTATCTGATGTTGCCCTCATTTCCGAGTATTTCTCTCGCTTCCACATACAAGAGAGCACATACATCTCCTCGTTTTTTGAGACTGGCTACACGCATTTAGTTCTCTGATATACTCATATTCTCTAGTTCCATCTAGTTTCCTGCAAATGGTGTGATTTTGTTCTGAAGTTTAAGAACCACCTATAGTCTATGGAAAGGCTGCAGTGAGTCCTGCTCGTCATTCGTTCATTCATTCATTCATTCATTCATTCACTCAAGGTGATTTATTAAATACCTGCTGGGTAGCAGGCTGTAGACAGGGTGCTAGGGACCCCTCCGTGGTGAACAGGGCACATACATTACTCTTCTGTTTCAGGCTTGCAGACTTCCACTTGTCTTCAGACTTGAGTAAGGTTTAGAAGAAAAGTGTCATGAGGTAGTCTTTAAAAATAGGCTAGCGGGGCGTGATGGTGCACGCTTGTAATCCCAGTACTTGGGAGGCTGAGACAGGAGGACGCAGGTTCGCGGCCAGCCTCCACTACTTAGTGAGGACCTCCACAACTTAGTAAGACCCTGTTTCAAAAAGAATAAGAAATAGGGCTGGGGATGTAGCCCGGAGGTAGAATGCCCCTGGGTTCAATCCCCAGTACCGCAAAAAAAAAAAAAAAAAAATAGGCTACTTGAAAGCTATAATCCTAATACTTAGGAAGCTGAGACAGGAGGATCACAGATTTGAGGCCAGCCTCAATAGCTTAGCAAGAACCTGCTTCAAAATAAAATGGACTAGGGGTGTAGCTCAGAGGTAGAATACCCCCTGGGTTCAATCCTCAGTACCTCCCCCAACACACACACACACACACACACACACACACACACACACAGATGCAAGTGTGTGCAAGCACACTATTTGGATCGAGTAAATACTAGACTGACAACTTGGCCCTTCAGTTCTCAATTTCCCACCTTCATCCCAGGCTCTTACCTGCCCACCTGCAGGTACACAGCCTGACCTCCCAGTCTCTAGGCCTGGCTGGGCCTCTCCTCCGGCTCAGCGTCTCGCTGGCACAAGGCTCAATACCTGAATAGTACCACTCCCAGTGACGTAGCTTGGGCCAAGAGCTGACCTGGAAATGGCCCCATTTGATCCAGGCTGGCCACCAGCTAAGCCAAATACATCCCAGGACAATAACAACCCAGTCCCAGAAAGTCTGTTTTCCATTGGAAACGAGGAGGCCTTTTCTTCCCTTTCCTTTTTAGAAAATAGCTGCAGGAGAGAAGTAGCTCATCTTGTGAGATCTTTGAGGGATGGAGCTGAGCTGAGTGTCCCCCATGGACAGCCGGGTGGACGCCGTCCATCTCCTGGGCAGGCCTGCTGTGGCCCCAGGCTAGAAGCCTGTCTCCCAAACTCGGTGAGCAGGGAGTGACAGCAGAGGTTGGAGCTGCCCAGAGCAGGGCTGGGCGCTCCGTGATGATAGCACACTGACACTTCATTTGGGCGGCGTCCTCAAGCCCAGCGCCGTTCCACAGTAGGGAACGTTTTGGATCACTGCAAGTCGCCGCCTCTGTGGCTGCCTGGATTGTTTTTTTCTAGTTTGTTTGAAAAGTGTGCCCAGAAGTAGGCCATAAATCAATCTCTGGTGCAGAGAGAACCATGTGCAGGACAGCTTGACCTTTCCCCATGATTCAGGGTCATCATTAAGAACATTGGGCAGAGATGGGGTCCAGCAATGTCCTGAGGGATGTTGAGGGGGGTCCTGTGCTTGGACTCTGTCCTCCCTCCCTCTCCTTCTCTCTCTTCCCCTCCTTCCCTCCCTCCTGTGCCCTCTTTCTTTGTTGCTTCCTTTCCTCCTCCTCATCGTCCTCCTCCTCCTCCTTCTCCTTTTCTCTTTCCTCTTCCTCCTCCTCCTCCTCTTCTCTTCCTTTTCTTTCCTCTCTCTCCCTCTCCTTCCTATCATTCATTATCGTGGAAAAATTCAAACATAAACACAAGAGAATAAAAAATCTAATGAACCTCCATGTGTATTCATCACCTGGGTTGAATAATGATCAACTAGGGCTAAACTTGTTTTAGCCTTCCACACTGGATTACTTTGAAGAAAATGCCAGATAGCATATAAGTTCACCTATAAATACACATATACATACATACATAAGATATTATGTAATAAATAATAGAGAATAATTCTTTGAAATTTTAAAATATTTTTAGATATACACCTTGAACACAATCAGCTCCTCAAAACTTAAATGTATCATTAAGTCACTTGCACAACTGTGAATCAAGTTACACAATATGTTTGTCACCTGTTCTTTTGTGTCCCTTCTCAGTCAGTTTCCTGCACTGAGGAACAACCACTGATCTCATTTCTGTTGCTGGTTATTATTCTAAAGTTTCATATAAATGGAATCATGTACCAGCCTTCTCTTCGTGCCTGACTTCTTTCACTCAGGGTATTATTTTTGAAATTTATCCATGTTGTTGCTTGTGTCCATAGTCTGGTCCTTTTTAAGTAGTCTTCCATTGTGTAGACACACTAGCTGGCTTGTTGGTTCTTCTGTTGATGGACATCTGGGCCGTTTCCAGTTTTGACTGCTATGAATAAAGCTGTTACAAACCTTTTGCACCAGGTTTTGTTTGCATATATATTTTCAATTCTCTTAAGTAAATACCTGGGGATGGTGTTGCAGGACCATAGATTTATCACAGGTTTATACTCATAGCTATGTTTAACTTTTTAAGTTTTCCAAAGTGGTTGTAGCACTTCACCTCCCACCAACAATGTACCAGAGGGGTGGTTGTTCCCCGGGCCTATCCGAAGTTTAGTATTGTTCATCTTTTTAATTTCAGTCATCCTAGTGTGTATAGCGGTATCATTATGATTTTAATTTGCATCTCAGTGATTAAGGATGGTGAATTCTTCTTCATATGCTTGTTGACCATTCGTATGTCTTCCTTTGTGAAATGTCTTTTCAGGCATTTTGCCCATTTTAAAAATTGGGTTGCTTGTCTTTTTATTGTTTTCATATATTGTTTTCCTTTTACTGAGCTGTTGTAGGTCTTCATATATTTTGGATATAAGATCTATATAATATAAACAGACATTCTCTTTGTACATATGATATATAGTCAGATGCAGGTTTGCACACATTTTCTTTCAATTTGCTACATATTTTCTTGGCAATTTGGTGAATAGTAATTTGAAATTTTCATGAAGTCCATTTTATAATTTTTTTCTTTTGTGGCTTGTGCTCTCTGTGTCTTCTCCAAGAAATAATTACCTACCCTGTATTCTCTTAAGTTTCATTCTAATCACTTTGTTGTTTATACAAGAATGGAAAAAAGCAATGACCAAAACCAACCATAATACAATTATCACATATAAAGAATAAAAATCCTTACTATTATCAAGCTGGGCATGGTGGCGTATGCCTGTTTTCTCAGAGATTTAGGAGGCTGAGGCAGGATGATTGTAAATTCAAGGCCAGTCTGGACAACTTAGTAAGATCCTGTCTCAAAATCAAAAAAGGTCTAGAGATATAGCTCAGAGGTAGAGTCCTCCTGGGTTCAATACCCCATACCAAAAAAAAAAAAAAAAGAAGAAAAATCCAGACGCAGTAGCACATGCCTATAATCTCACTACTGGAGAGGCTGAGACAAGAGGATTGCAGGTCTCAGCAATTTAGTGAGACCCTCAGCAACTTAATAAAACCCCATTTCTTTTGGTGGGTAGATCACTGGAGATTGAACCCAGGGACATTCTACCTCCAAGTTACACCCCCAACCCTTATTATTTCTATTTAAAAAAATTTTTTTTGTGTGGTACCAGGGATTGAACCCAGGGGCGTTCTACCTCCAAGCTACACCCCTGGCCCTATTTTTTATACTTTATTTTGAAACCGCGTCTCATGAAGTTGCGGAGAGCCTCACTATGTAGCTGAGGCTGGCGGTGAACCCGGATCCTCCGGTCTCTGCCTCCCAAGTACTGGGATTATAAGCGTGCACCACCATGCCCGGCTATTTTTTAAATTTTGAAACAGAGTCTCACTAAGTTGCTGAATCTAGCCTTGAACCTGAACTCTTCCTGTCTCAGCCTCCCAAGTACTGGAATTACAAGGTGTATGCCACCATGCCTGGTTGAGACCCTGTTTCAAAATTAAGAAATAAAAAGGGCTGAGGATTTAGCTTAGAGGTAGAATGCCTCTGGGTTCAATCTCTAGTACAAAAAAAATCTTAATTTTATCAAATATCCAGCCAGTACAATGTTCAAATTTTAATTGTTTTCTATATTTTTCTTAGTTGGTTTGTTCAAATTAGAGCCCTAAAACTATCTATATATTTATAGTAATACATTGCTATTCGTATATCTCTTAAGAGTTCTTTTTAGCCGGGTGTGATGGCGCATGCTTGTAATCCCAGTACTTGGGAAACTGAGACAGGAGGATCCAGGTTTATGGCCAGCCTCATCTACTTAGTGAGACCTTCCACAACTTAGTGAGACCCTGTTTCAAAATAAAGAATAAAAAAAATAGGGCTGGGGGTGTAGCTCGGGGGTAGAATGCCCCTGGGTTCAATTTCCAGTACCACAAAAAAAGAGTCCTTTTTAATCTGTAGGTCCCTCCTTCCTATTCTGGCACTTGAAGAAACTAAGTCATTTGTCCTGTAGCGCATCCTACAACTTGGATTTTGCTGACTGCATATTCATGGTGCCGTGACATAGATTTCTCTGCCCCTGAACATCCTGAAAACTAGTAGTAGGCCTAGGGGCTCGATCCTATGTAGGTTCAGTTTTTATCAAGAATGCTTCCCAGTATTCTGTGAGTAGACAGGGTGGGAAGCATGTTTCCCGTTGTCCCTCTCTTGCATGGTGTTAGTAATCAATCGATGATCATTGCTACCATCATGAGGGTCATAAACTAGTAATATTCTACTTCTATCATTTCTTCTAAATTCATTCTCTGAAGCCTTCTAGAAAGACACTTCCCTGAAACAACTACTTGGCTAGGCTGTGGACCCCATCTTGGGTAGTTTCGGGAATGCGGTTTTTTTAGAGTCCTAACGTACTTTGTGTCACTAGTTCTTTGTTTTCCCGGCAGGGCTGGGCTGCAGTGTGTGCTGAGCACTCTTTTGGCAGGTGCTAGTGTAAGCATCATCACACGTCACCCATCAGCTCCTCCGAGGTGGAAATTTTTATTCAAAGTTCCTTATGGCTTTCACCATAAGATAACAGATTTATCAAATGACCTCCGATCTTCTGTCTGGGTTTCTTCTAGGCTGTTATCTCCAAGATGAACACCTGGAAGAGTTCCCTCCTCCTTTAACGTTTTAGGTTTGAAAGACTTCTACCATTAAATGCCTTTCCCTGTATGAAATAATAGGAACCCAGGATAAACGCTCAAATAATAGGATGTTGACTATTCCCATTAAAGTTGAAAGAGAGGGCCATAGTTACGGCATGAGCAATCCACCTCTGGCTGCTTCCTGAGTCAAGCCAGACATTTAAACAGACAGCTGGCCCCTCACAAGGCTCCATTTATTCCTCGGTCGAATGGGAAAATAATAGCAGGGCATGACTTGGTGCCAAAGAAGGTGTTTGCTGCTATAGACCAACTGGAGACAGCTTGCGAAGATGGCATGGTCATTGCTGCTTCCAAATAAATACTGGAGAAGGACACCCCAGAGGACTCACCTTCCCTGGGGAGAGTCAGTCCCCATTTTACCTCCTTCATGGCTTAGTGTCTCTAAGAAATGATCTAAGTCACTAGATATCTGAAGGAAATTATTAAGCAGAATATTTAAAATTGGCTTTGCTTTGAGGGAAGAAAGTGTTCAGGATTTGAAGGACTAATGAGCATGTGCTACACAGCAGCACCTTTGCAGGATTCAGACCACTGGGCTGGTTCACAGAAAGGTTTGCCCTTCCTTCCTTCCTACCTTCCTTCCTTCCTTCCTTCCTTCCTTCCTTCCTTCCTTCCTTAATTGGTGCATTATGATTATACGTAATAGTGGGATTTGATGTTACATATTTGTACATGCACATATCATCATTTGTGCATTCTCTTTCTTGATTGAACGGGGGAGGCTTATTTCTTGTATATTAGGCTGCTTGTGCCTTATTTTGCTTTCTAGCCCTTGATTCTCTTCCACAAAAATGTCTTCCACGTGCCCAGAAATTTCTATGCCTTTGCACGTTAACTCAGCCATAAGACAGTCTATTTCCCCTCAAAACCTCACTGGGGATTGCTCTTGCCTTTCTTGAAGATACAGATAGTTTTAGTAAATGTTGGCCAGTCTCAGCTGTTTTTGCTGGAGATTATGTTTTATATAGAATGATTATGTATCCCAGGTTTCCCCAAATGATTCAAATGACCCAAATGACCCAAGTTTTCAATTCTGTGAATAGTTCAACAAAATTGACACAAGTCCATGAAAATAGTTTGGAAACAATGATGTAGAGCTTATATGTCCTTTATATATTTTATATATATTTCATATAAATATATATGAGAAATATATATATATATATCTTTTCAAATGCTCTAATCATTGTCCTATTGCACTTTTCAAAAGAATAAAACTCTAAAGACATGATATTTATTTCAAAAGTTACCATAAGTGGCATATTTGTTGCTTAATTTAAGTTTTTATTCATATCCCACATCTGGCACAATAGGACTTAATGGATTTAAGCTAGCTGCCTCCTTGTAGTTATGAATAGTACCCTCTTTCTTTTTCAAGATGTCCTTGTTTGAATGACAAATAACTGACCCCCTCATTATACACAGTACTTTTTTCATGCCCCAGGCATAAAAATCGTGGAAGTGAGCTCCAGAGAAGGATGAGGAGTAGAGTCAGCAGGTGGAGCAGAAGGCTTCCTGGCTCCTTCTGGATAAAAGAATCACTTTTGTGGTGTCTCGTGGCTGTCACTCTCTGGTATAGACAGTGACACTGGGACTGTTACCTTGCTCTTTCCCAGGTGTTACTTTTGTTAACTGGGAGATGCTGTGTTTCACTGGAAGCCACCCCAGCATGTTAGCAAAAGCGTATCAACCAACGTGTCTTCTGTCAGCCTTTCTGTGTGGATCTGAATTGCAGTCCTGCAGAATGACGCCAGATGTTCACAGCTGGGCACAATGCTCCAGAACCGTTTGTTCAAGCAACAAGAAAAATATAGAGTCTACAATAGTTGTGGAAGTTGCCCACTTCAGTCAGGTGTCTTGGTGCTGTACCTGTGTCCAAAAGCAGACCAGCATAGTTCAGACTAGCAGATTGGGGGGAAATTCAGACAAACCACACAACCTACGATCTAATGAGTCCTGTACAGAACTGTACAAGGTAAAAAGCAAGGTAATTGATCTAATAACATTTTAAAATGTAGAATGTGTATGAATATTCTACCATTTCTGAGCATCAGCACCTACAGGATGTGATACCTCTCTTCACAAAGCTTCTGTTCAAATCGCAGCTAAATGAGTTCCCAATGACCAGTGCTAGAACAATCTGAGCAACAAAACAAATAAGGGCAATATTTATGTTTAACACAATTTATTTGATTTTACATAATGTTTATATAATAAATTATACACAACTTATATAGAACATAATTTGTGTCCTATTTTATAATATATTTAATATTAATTTTAGTAAACATATCCTTGAGTTAATACCTACAAATCTCAATGACTAAAATCAATCAATCAATAAATAAATGGGGAGGAAGGACTGAATATATAAGGAAGGAGAGAAATAGAGGACCACCTTTAGACTATCACAGTAATACTTGCTATAGAAAGAAGATCCACTGATGAATGGTAAATTAGAGAGCATCAGTTTAAAGAGAAACAGGATATTTCATGGTCTGAAAGTATTTCTCCCTAAATATTTTCTAAATATAAAGGGGGAAAATAATGAGAATCCAGTGGCAAATCCTGGTAGATACCACCTTAGCCAAGTGATTGAGGCTACGAGGAAACAGATGTATTGATGTCATGTGATGCGTCTCTGTGGTATTCTTTCCAACAATGTGTAACCTCAGCTGAATGGTGAGAAAACATCGAACATCCTACAAAATATGTGGACAGTACTCTTCCAAAGTGTCAAAGTCCTGAAAGACAAGGAACTGTCCCAGATTGGAGGAGGCTAAAGAGACGTGATGGATAAATGCAATGAGGGATCCTAGATTGGATCTTGAATCAGAAAAATAGGACATTAGGAGAAAATCTGGAGAAATCCAAATAAAGGCTGTAGTTTTGGAAACAATATCAATACCAATGTTCATTTTCTGGTTTTGATCATCGTACTATGTTTATATAAACCGTTAACATTAAGGGAAGCTGGATGAAGGGTATGCAAAAACTCTACTAGTTTTAACACTGTTCTGAATATCTAAAATTATCTCAACATAAAAGATAAAAAAGTTAAAAATACACATGTGGCCAGTAGCTAAAAGTAAAAATTAAGTGCCCCAAGAGGTTTGAAAGTGAAGTGAATTCACAATTCATTCTGTCTGGGTTGGTAGGATGGGATGGACTGTACCCAGGGTGTGAGATGTGGGCCTAGGGTAGGGGATGGGAATCAGGGGTACCTCCTTGGGCAGGGGATCATCTGAGGGGGCCTCAATGGCTGGGAGGATTTTGACACGCAGGTCTGGGCAGGGGAAATGAGGTGTTAAAGATGTTCTAAAGATCTGGATCACAGCACTAGGGCAGGAAAGTCCAGAAGAGTGAGTAGGTAAGTTTGATTGGAGGTCACTGGCCTGGAGGAGGGTAGAGGAGGCCAGGTCCTCATTGCCTTAGGAGTGAGGGGAGCTGGACGGCCAGGAAGGTTGTTGAGAACACCTCTCAGCTGAGCAACAGGGGCTTCATCCACTGAGGTGATCAGGGACATTGAGTCTGAACCTGTTCCCCTGGCTCAAGAGCAACTTAGGGTATGTGGAACATATGGGGTACTTTAAATGCCTTTGTGGAGGCCGGACCTCAGTAGAGGAATGGCCAGGAAACCAGTGTATTCAGAGAGGCAGACAGAAGATCCCCGTCCTGCAGGGGCATTTATCATGTGGACACCCAAAAAACAGATCTGGCCTTGGGCTCTGGCCTTAGCTACTGTCTACTCCGTGTCTCTCTGTGGTACAAGGAGGATTCCTCTTTCAATAAAGAACTGCACCTCGTCAGAGAAAATAATCTCCTCTTCAGGCTCTTTGACTTTCTGGGGATTAGCTTGTTGGCCCAGCAGGGTCCCTGGGCCCCAGGGTGCTGAGGAAGCTTTTGCAGGGACCTTGACTGTCAGGAGCGCCCACAGGGACATGTGGTGCTTGGCCCAGTTCCTCTCTCTCCCGGTGGAAATGCTGTCTCTGGAGCTTCCCCAGGTGTTTGGAAAGCAGGGCAGGATTCGGAGATGAATGCTCCTATAAAGAATTCTGCTGGGTTCTTGTGTCATGGCTAGACGGTCCCCGCTGGGTCTGTTTGCTGTCCCTTTTCCTTTGCTCCGGAGTTGTGTCAGGAGATTCGGGGAACTTCTGACTCATCCTAGCAAGTGGCTGTGGCCTTTTTGCAAAAACCATGACCCAAGGGAAGAGGCAAATGTGACCCAGGTAGGTGCGGGCAGTCACATGGCTCCAGGGGTGACAGCCCCAGCCAGGACATGGCTGGGTGTGATGGAAACCATAGCACATGGTTCTTGGGAGCAGGTCAGCGCTGGCTGGGAGGATGCTTGGCTCCGCTCGTGTTTGAACAGCCTGACAACAGCTATAAAGCTTAGCAGCTGTGAAGTATATCAGGTACCCAAGGACTTTTGGACTTGGGTTAACCCTGGGGTCTTGAGAGTAGAACGCCAGCTTTAAAGAATTTTAGTAATGAGACAGCACGTTTACAAAGCTCCCTGCATATTCAAGTCTGGAGACTCAACTCACAATTCATTAATTTACTGAAGAAATGAACTTTAGCCGGGCATGGTGGCGCACGCCTGTAATCCTAGTACATGAGAGGCTGAGACAGGAGGATCACAGGTTTGAGGACAGCCTCAGCAAGTAGTGAGACTCTCATCAACCTAGCAAGACCCTGTTTCAAAATAAAAATAAAATAGATCTGGGTGTGTAGCTCGAAGGTAGAATGCCCCTTGGTTCAATTCCCAGTATCCACCCCAAAAAAAGAACTTTAGAAGTATTGCCATATCCCTTCTTCTATAATTGACTGCTAGGTGCCAAGTAAACATCCCCTTCATCTTCTAGGGGCCTAATGGAAAGTCAGTTGCCCCACTAGGGAGGGAGCATAGCCCGGGCCTCAGCTACCCTTCCTCTTTGTAGCTGTGACCCGGACTTACAAAATCATATGGGTTGGTGGAGACCTAAAAATTCATATCCTGTCTTGCACACAGTCCCTGGGCCCTTCTGTGTGCTGAGTGGTTGCGAGGGCCGGGATCTGGACGCATTGTCAAAACCTGGCTCATTTGCCTAAAACTTACGTAAACTCGGGCAACTGCTTTGGCCGAGCAGCACCTTTCTTTCCTTATTGACGAAGTGGGATAAGACTACCGTTTTCCAGATTACTAGGAGGATATGAAAGAGCCCGGCGACTGTAAGCTCCCAGCTCAGTGCTGGGCACAGAGTCCACTGTCAGTGAGCGTTAGCTCCAGCACCCTGGCTAGCTGGGGTTTCTGTTCTCCACAAGGCAGCTCTGATCGTCTTCATTTTCAAGAGAGGAGGTAGATGGGAAGCAGCAGGGCCGAGGACATGGCTGGCCAGTGGTGGCTTGGATGTGGATGGGAGAGCTGTCTGGCTGCCCCTCTGGGCTTCTTCCATGATGCCAGGCCCGCCCTGCAGGGGGGCAGGACGAGCAGTGTGGGCTTGGAAAGACTGCTGCAGTCCTTTGAAGTTCTTTTAGACATCTTTGCCATTTCAGAATCATCACTGGAAAATTCTGTTTGCCAGGCCTGTGCCCTGCCAGGTCATCCAGCAGTTCAAGTGCTTTATTTTTTATTTATTTATTTTTTTACTTCTTTTGCCAGTGAAACAGGCTACAAGGCCCATCTTCAACTCAATCTCCCAAAAGCTTTGGTGTTAGGAACCATCATGCCAAGTTTGGGTTACAAGGTCTTAGGTGCCGAGTATGGTGGCAAAAGTATTACCTCATCTGCTGTTTCATTGAAGAGCCTGGGACTAGAAAGGGTGAGACTCTCCCCCAGCTTGTTGAACAGAGCCCCTCTGTCTAACTCCGAAGGCCATGCTCCTTGTCACTCGTTGCCACCCTTGCTATTGCCTTACATCCTCCGGAGAAAATAATTACTGAATGCTTATGCTCAGATATGGAAGAATGCCACTCACCTGACGCATGCCTGATGAAGCTCCTGGGAGGTGATGATTACTTTGCATGGTGACACTGTAATGGGTCGAATGACATCTCCCAAATTCTTTTCCAGAACTAATGATTCTGGAACGATACAAGGGTCAAGAAAAAAGGGCAGGTTGATGTGAAACAAACTATACAAACCAATAAGCAATCATCACCCAGAACACGGGTGAAAGCGCTAAGACTTCGCAGGGCTAGTTCACATTTTGCCGGGCAAGCTCCTCTCCACTCAGAATCCTCCTGCTTAATGTTACTCGTGGATGGATAAGCTCTGATGTGCAGGCAACAGCAAAGAGGTCATTCAATTGGGCTAGGGCTCTGAGTTCACCAGCTTGACCACAGTAAATGCTATGATGCTGAGGCATAGTCTGCGTATGGCTCTGGGACCACACAAACCCTGACTAGGGCTGGTTCACACCGTCACTCAGCAATTCCGCTCCCATCCGTGAGGCCGAGTCCATGCATTGGTGCTTGATTTTCATCTTCGTTGCACCTTCTCAGGGATGGAGGCAGCAGTTGCTCACTTGGTGTGGTTGTGAAGATGCGGGATCTAAGTTACAGTATTAATGTTTACAGGCCGTCTATTCCCACAAAGGTGAAAAGTTAAGAACGAAATAATGGAAGAGCAAAGCGATTTATTAAAAGACTTTCTTAGCAGGGCGTGGTGGTGCACTCTTGTAATCCCAGTACTTGGGAGGCTGAGACAGGAGGATCGCAGGTTCACGGCCAGCCTCAGCTACTTAGTGAGGCCCTGTTTCAAATTAAAGAATAAAAAATAGGGCTGGGGGTGTAGCTCGGAGGTAGAATGTCGTTGGGTTCAATCCCCGGTACTGCAAAATAAAATAAAATAAAATTAAATTAAATTAAATTTAAAAAAAGACTTTCTCTTCCTTATTGTTTCTCTTTTCTTTTTGCTTTCCCCCTGAATCATCTTTTTTGCCTCGTTCTTTTTATTCTACAACGTTTCTAACATGCACAAATGTGGAATAGTATGATCCCTATGTGCTCATTATCCAGCCTTAACACCTTCGGCCCTGTTCACCCCACACCAGAGAGTATTTTGAAGCAAATGCTTTGAATGATCTGTATCTGCAACTAAATACTTCAATGTTTATTTTTTAAAGATAAAGACGTTTTTAACAGTAATTCTTTATTCTCTTTTGGTGTTCATTTCTCCTGATAACACTTTTTTTCAGTTTTATTGGGGTATAATTTACAAGCTATAAACTTCACCCATTGCAAATGTACTGTTTTATTTTTAGTAAATTTATATGGTTGTGCAAATATCATTGCAATCCAGTTTGGAAACAGTTATATATCAGGGTTTTATTGGGACCTATATACTGTGATTGTTTGATGTCTTTTTTTTTTTTTTTGGTACTGGGGATTGAACCCAGAGGCATTCTACCTCCAAGTTACACCCCCAGCATGATTTTCTTATTTGGAAACAGGGTCTCACTAGGTGGTTGAGAGCCTTGCTAAGTTACCAAGGCTGGCTTTGAACCTGTGATCCTCCTGTCTCAGCCTCCCAAGTACTGGGATTACAAGCCTGTGCCACCATGCCTGGCTTGGTTGATGTCTTTTAATCTGAGGTTTGCCCTTGACCTCTTTTCCTTTTCTTTTTCTTTTTATGTGAAGAAATGGCTCTTAGTCTTTATAATTTACAAAAATCTAAATTTACCTTTTTTAAATTGGGGCATTATGATTATGCGTAATAGTGGGAGTCATTGTTACATATTTGTACATGTACATACATAATTTGTGCAGTTTTATTCCCTTGTACCTCCCCTTTCAAAAGTCTAACTTCTGTCAACTGCATCCTTATAATGCCACTCAGTATGTCCTTCTTCTCTTTTTTATTTTAATTTTTTTGTTTTTTTTTTAGGGTACCGGGGATTGAACCCAGGGGCATTCTACCTCCGCACTACACCCCCGGCCCTATTTTTTTATACTTTATTTTGAAACCGGGTCTCACGAAGTTGCGGAGGGCCTCACTAGGTAGAGAGAGAGAGAGAGAGAGAGAGAGCGAGCTGAGGCTGGCCGCGAACCCGGATCCTCCAGTCTCTGCCTCCCAAAGTACTGGGATTACAAGCGTGCGCCACCACGCCCGGCCCTTCTTCCCTTTTAAAGAGGCTTGATCAGGTTAATCTTTTTTAGCATGGCTACATCATAGGTGGCACAGTGTACTTCCAGTAGCATGCCATAGGGTGCGATTATGTCTTTCTTCTTGGTGTTTCCAGGTTTTTTTATTGTCTAAATCTATCAGTCATTAGGATTGCAAAATGGGGACTTTCTAATTTCACCTTTCTTTCTTTCTTCCTTTACTACCTGGAATAGATCTCTAAAGGTAAACTTCTCTTCAACCATTCCATTATCCTAAGGTTTAATTTTGAATATACAAGGCAAAATAAATGCTTAATTCTTTTGCTTTACTTACCATTTTTCAAAATAATGCGTTGATGCCCCAGCATCCTTCAAAGGCAACCAGTGAGTTTTGTTTAGAGATTGAAACATACCGGAGGTGTTTTAATCTACTGTGGTTACTGGGGCTAGCGGTGTTGCTCAGAGGTAGAGTGCTTGCCTAGCATGCACACGGCCCTGGGTTCAGTCCTCTGCACCACAAAACCGACTGTGGTTATTGTCCTTTTTAATGCTCAATTGTTCCATCTCGGGCTGCTGGGAATCTAGTCAAGTTGGCACATAAGTTTTCTTTTTGCACATAATGCTAGTAGTTTTTGGTAACTTCTTTTTTCTGTGGTATGACAAAAATTTCCAGGCTTATCTAGTACATTTTGTGCCACAGATCTGAAATCTGTCATTTCTTCAAAGAACCTCATTCTTCAGGGGAAAATAATGTGAGAGATGACAGTTTGGATGATAGGGAACTCATGAGTACCATGTAGGTCATTTTTCACTAGAAGTTTTAGTAAATGAAACAGTTTTTTTAAGATAAAATACATCATCAGAGCATTGCTGTTACTTCCAATTTAAATTCAGGATCATAGATTTTGATTTGGCCTAATTGTTTTACATTTCCTCCCTTTCTGCATTCTGAACATTCTTATTTTCAATCACACCAATATAATCACTTCTTTTCTTTATCAGTATACCTGGCAGTCATAGAATAGCTATACTAACACTACCATAAGCAATATGTCTTTTAAAAACAGGTTAAGATTATTAAGTGTTATTTTTCTGTTTTCAAAGATCTACTAAAGAATATGTAATAGCATTACTGAGTTTTAAAGTCACTTGGAAATAATCTGTGTGGCTATTCTGCTAAATGATACAAATTTGAGTTTGTTTGCTTTATTTCTATTTCAATTTTTAGGAAGTACTTATTTTATTTTATTTTTTTTTTTGCGGTACTGGGGATTGAACCCAAGGGCATTCTAACTCCAAGCTATACCCCCAGCCCTATTTTTTATATTTATTTATTTTATTTATTTATTTTGTTTATTTATTTATTTTGTTTATTTATTTATTTATTTATTTATTTATTTATTTATTTATTTGCACTGGGGATTGAACCCAGGGGGATTCTACCTCTGAGCTACACCCCAGCCCTATCATTTTATTTTATTTTATTAGTCCATTGCAATCATACATCTTGAAGGATTTCAGGGTGGTTGAAGTATACATGCACTCATTGGTCAATTAGGCCTCCCCAATTCCCACCCTCCACCTCCCCCCTCCCTCCTTCCCATTTTCAGTATAGTAGTTGACTTTGATATCTTTGTGTATGTCCATCCTGTGCACCAGTTCATTTCCCTCTCCTTCCCTCCCGTCTCCCCCAGTTAGTTCTTAGCTCATCTGAAGTTTTCTCTGTCTGGAGTCCCTCCTGTGCGAGGTCGTGGCTCATCCTCCCATGACCTCAGCACTGGGGTACTCTGGGGCGGGGCCGGGGGCTCACCCGGCCCACATCCCCAGTGCCAGGGGGAGGGGTTCTCTGGGGGCGGGGCCGAGGGTTCACTTGCCCCACCTTCCCAGCGCTGGAGGGAGGGGTTCCCGGGGGGCAGGGCTGAGGGCTTACCCGTCCTGTGTCCCCAGCGCTGGGGGGAGGAGTTCTCTGGGGGCGCAGCCAAGGGCTTGCTCGTTCTGCGTCCCTAGCACTGGGGGGTCTCTGGGGGCGGGGCCAAGAGCTCACCCACCCCACTTCCCCAGCGCCAGAGGGAGGGGTTCTCCAAGGACAGGGCCAAGGGCTTGCCTACCCCGTGTCCCGAGCGCTGGGGGGAGGGGTTCTCTGGGGGCGCAGCCAAGTGCTCGCCCGCCCTGTGTCCCTGACGCCGGGGGGAGGGGTTCTCTGGGGGTGGGGCCAAGGACTCACCTGCCCCGCATCTCCAGCGCCGGAGGGAGGGGTTCTCTGGGGGCAGGGCCGAGGGTTTGCCTGCCTCGAGTCCCCAGTGTGTGGGGGTGTCTCTGAGGGCAGGGCCGGGGGCTGACCCGCCCGTGTTCTCAGTGCTGGGCCGCTGGGGAGGGGGCCATGTCTCATCTACCTATGTCCTCAGTTCTGGGGTGTTCCAGGATGGTGTTGGGCTGCTCATAGGGGACCGTGGCTCTCCAGCTTGTGTTCTCAGAGTTGGGCTGCTCCTGTGTATGGCCACCTCATCTTTGTCTCTCCTCATTGTACTCGTTGCGGGAGCAGAGGCTCACGGTCCACCCCTTGAAACCATTATCATTGTAGGTGTGGGTCTGGATTGACTTGGGCTTCATCATGTTCCGGAGTTGGTCGGTTTCAGTGGTGGTCTATAGTCGCTGCTTTCACAAGGATCTACTGTCTCTTTGCTGTTGGTCTCTGGGAGTCGTGGTATAGGCATGGCCACACATAGTTGGCGCCTTCGCCTCTGCTCTCCACTTACCAGGTGAAATGCGTGAAGTTCTGTTTAGCCCCCCCGCTCTGTCTGCTGCCTTGCAGTCTGCTGCTCTTGGCTCTCTTTGTTTTGTTTTGTTTTGTCTGCCCCACTTTTCTTGTTAAGAAGCAGTCTTCCAGGCCGGGCGTGGTGGCGCACGCTTTTAATCCCAGTACTTGGGAGGCAGAGACCGGAGGATCCGGGTTCGCAGCCAGCCTCAGCTACTTAGTGAGGCCCTCCGCAACTTCGTGAGACCCGGTTTCAAAATAAAGTATAAAAAATAGGGCCGGGGGTGTAGCTCAGAGGTAGAACGCCCCTGGGTTCCATCCCTGGTACCGCAAAAAAAAAAAAAAAAAAAGAAGCAGTCTTCCCGCTGGCCGAGTTCCGAGTTTTGAAGTGCCGGTAACACGCTGCCTCCTTTTGTCTCACTCACCCGTGTTCCTGTTGGGCGGCTCTGGGGGGCTATGCCATGTCTGTCCATGTCCTCAGTGCTGTGGTGTTCTGTGCTGGTGATAGTCTACTCCAGGGGGGCCGTGTTTCACCCGCTCGTTTTCTCAGTGTTGGGGTGCTCCTCTGCCTGGCTGCCTCACCTATGTCTCTCCGCATCTCTTTCTTTTTTTTTTTTTTTTGCGGTACCGGGGATTGAACGCAGGGGTGTTCTACCTCCGCGCTACACCCCCGGCCCTATTTTTTATACTTTATTTTGAAACCGGGTCTCACGAAGTTGCGGAGGGCCTCACTAGGTAGAGAGAGAGAGACAGGGAGAGAGAGAGAGCGAGCTGAGGCTGGCCGTGAACCCGGATCCTCCGGTCTCCGCCTCCCAAAGTACTGGGATTACAAGCGTGCGCCACCACGCCCGGCTTCTCTGCGTCTCTTTCTTTGCGGGGACTGAGGCTCGCGTCCACCCTTTGCAGTCGTCACCATTGTAGGTGTGGATCTGGTTTGACTTAGGCTTCATCATGGTCCGATGTCGACTGCTTTCGATGGTGGACTATAATCGCTGGTTTCACAAGAATCAGCTGTTTCTTTGCTGGAGGATTCCGGGGCCGCGGTGCTGGCGTGGCTCAGCCAAGATGGCGCCTTTGTCTCCGCTCTCCGCTTACCAGGTGAGATGCTTTGAGCTCCCTACCCGCCTCCGCTCTTTCCACTGCCTCGCATTCCGCTGCACTTTGGCTCTCATTGTTTTCTTGAGTTTTGGCCGCCCTGCTTTTCTTTTCAAGATGTAGTTTTCCCACCGGCCGAGCTCCAACTGTCAGAGTGCCTCTTGCTATCCCGCCATCTTGGTTCCTCCCTATTTTTAATTATTTTGAAACAGGGTCTCACGAAGTTGCAGAGGGCCTCACTAAGTAGCTGAGGTTGGCCGTGAACCCGGATCCTCTGGTCTCAGCCTCCCGAGTACTGGGAGCACAAACGTGCGCCACCACGCCCGGCTAGGAAGTGCTTATTTAGCATTGAGGTGTAACTTACTTATCATAACTTCTCTTCTCGACTCCTCTCCTCTTCCCTTTCTTTCTGCTGCGCTAGGAATCAAACCCAGGACCTCCCTCATGCTAGGCAAGCTCGCTACCTCTGAGCCACACCACCTCTGAGCCATACCCCTAGCCCCCACGAGGATTTCTTGGCTCTTAATTCTCCTTTATTCATCTGTATATCCTCACAGGAAGTGGGTGGCTAGTCTTACTCTCACTTTCAAAGTTTGTTAGCTTTTTCTATTTTATTTATTTCCAGCGAGTGTGAATGTAGCCATTTTCTTAATTTTATTTTCATATTGTTTGTTGCTAGTATATAGAAATATAGTATATTTTTGTTTATGATCTAATGACCTGTGACCTTGGTGAACTCATTTATTAGATCTGGTAAGGGTGTGGTGGTGTGCTTGTGTGTTCCTTAGGATTTTCTATATACAGGCTATGTTCACTATGAAAAAAGACAGTTTTATTTCTTTCTTTCCAAACTACATGCCTTTAATTTCTTTCTTTCTTTTCCTTCCCTCCTTCCTTCCTCTCTACCCTTCTTTCTCCATCTCTTTACCTTCTTGCATAGTTAGAACTTTTGGTGCAAACTTGAATATACGTGACAAAAGCAGGCATACTTTTTAGGAGAAAAGCATTGTCTTTCAACATTAAAGCATGGTGTCAGCCAGGCGTGGTGGCGCATGCCTGTAATCCCGGTATTTGGGAGGCTGAGACAGGAGGATCGCAGGTTCAAGGACAGCCTCAGCAAGTACTGAGACTCTCATCAACCTAGTGAGACCTTGTTTCAAAATAAAAATAAAATAGGTCCGGGATGTAGCTTGGAGGTAGAATGCCCCTGGGTTTAATCCCCAGTACTGAAAAAAAAATAATTAAAAAAAATCATGGTGTCAGCTGTAAGGTTTTTTTTTTGGTAGATGGAAGTTCCCTTCCATTCTTTGTTTGTTTGTTTTCTTTTTATAGTAAATGTATGTTGTCAAATGCTTTTTCTGAAACTGTGGAGATTTTCATGTAAACCTTGTCCTTTATTCTGTGAATATGGTACATTATATTAATTGATTTTAATGTATTCATAGAATAAACCTTTCTTGATTGTGGCGTATGGTCCTTGTGTGTGTGTGTGTGTGTGTGCGTGCGTGTGTGTGTGTGTGTGTGTGTGTGTGTGTTACTGGAGATTGAACCCATGTTCATTCTACATCTGACCTAAACCTCCAGCCCTATTTCATTTTTTTTTAAATTTTGAAACAGGGTCTCACAAGTTGCTAAGAGCCTCATTAAGTTGCTGAGGCTGGCCGTGAACCTGTGATCTTCCTGTCTCAGCCTCCCAAGTACTAGGATTATAAGCATGCGCCACCACGCCCGGCTTTGTATATGTTTTTGAATTCAGTTTGCTAGTATTTTATTTAGGAGTTTATTTAATGAAGGATATTGGTTGGTAGTATTCTTTTCTTGTGATGTCTTTGGCTTTAGTATTAGGATTGAACTGGCCTCATAGAATAAGTTGGAAAATGGTTCCTTCTTCTCTGTCTTCAGGAAGAGTTTGTGAAGGATTGGATTTTTTTTTCTTTAAATAGTGGATAGAATTCACTAGTAATGCCATCTGGGTCTGGGCTTTTGTGTGTGTGTGTGTGTGTGTG
>PVJS01001462.1:31907-97756 GCA_004027185.1 Glis glis | reverse complement strand
ACCGGAGGATCCGGGTTCGTGGCCAGCCTCAACTCTCTCTCTCTCTCTACTTAGTGAGGCCCTCCACAACTTCGTGAGACCCGGTTTCAAAATAAAGTATAAAAAATAGGGCCGGGGGTGTGGCGTGGAGGTAGAACGCCCCTGGGTTCAATCCCCAGTACCGCAAAAAAAAAAAAAAGTTTAACCTGAATTTAATCAAACCTTCAGACCTAAATTCCAGTTTACAACAAATGCAATGGATGGAAGAACAAGCTAAATACCATGAGAAAGCATATGAACAAATCCAGAATGTAGGAGGTTTCCTACAAGACAAGTGGTCTGATCTCTTTAAAAAATTAGTCTTAAGCCAGGCATGGTGGCACACGCCTGTGATCCCAGTACTTGGGAGGCTGAGACAGGAAGATTGTAGGTTCGAAGACAGCCTCAACAAGTAGTGAGACTCTCATCAACCTAGTGAGACCCTGTTTCAAAATAAAAATAAAATAGGGCTGGGGGTATAGGAATCAAGATTTGGTGCCATGAGAGCTTTATCAGAGGTAGAATGCCCCTGGATTCAATCACAAATACCAAAAAAAAATTAAGCTGTTAGAACCAAATGCAGAACATGAACCTTAGGTGGATCCTAGCTTGGAAAACATAAGCAAAAACATAAAATAACCAGAAAAAACAGTTCCAAAAGAGGCTCTTTTTGAGATGCCACTGAGGGAAATTATACATGGCCATGATACTAAGAAATATTGGTAAATTTCCTTAGATGTGATAATGGTACTGTGATTATACAGAAATAATGCTTTTACAAAACTCATGCTGACGTTTTTAGGGGTGAGGTGCCATGATGTCTATTGCAATTACTTTCAAATGGTTCAGCAACACACGCTAACACAGAGCAAATGTGGTGAAACAGTGAGCACGGGAAGTGTTCAAACGGGAAGCAGGTGATTGCTGTGCTGTTCTTTTAAATTTTCTGTATGTTCAGAAGTTTTCAATACATAAAAAGTAGGAGAAAAGCTTTTTTTCCAATGGCCTGAAGCCAATGTAATTCCAAAAAGTACAGCCAATGGTGGGAAAGACATTTGGGGATCCTTCTGCGAATGCCTGGCACCTAACAGTACTAACTATGCTTCTTGGTTGAAATTATTCATGACTCCCCAGATCAGAACGTGACGTGCCTTCAGGGTTGCGAGCCCCACTGCCCGGCTTTAGCTCTCCAGACCAGACTGGAGAGGCTGCCTTAGACCTGCCCTTAAGGTTAGACACATTTTTTGGTCACTTAAAATTCTGAAGAGTAGCCAGGCGGGGTGGCACACGCCAGTAATCCCAGTACTTGGGAGGCTGACACAGGAAGATCACAGGTTCGTGGCCAGCCTCAGCTACTTGGTAAGGCCTCCGCAACTCAGTGAGACCCTGTTTCAAAGTAAAGAATAAAAAATCAGGCTGAGGGTGTAGCTTGGAGGCAGAATGCCCCTGGGTTCAATCCCCGGTACCACCAAAAAAAAAAAAAAAAAAAAAAAAAATCTGAAGAGTAACATCATTTTGCTATGCAAGTCCAAAATAAACCCTAAACTTTTTTTTTTTTTGAGAATTCAGCATGATACTGATTACTGAAATGGATATAAAAACATTTTATTTTAATGCAGCGGCCACAAAAAATCCTAACCATTTCATGATAAAAATCCACAGTCATGTAGACACCAAACTGACATGTCCCATTTCCAAAAAAGTCTAACCTTTTTCCAGATTGAAATTAGTAATATCTGTAGAAGTTTCTTCATCATCACTGGAAAGGCCTTCGAGGTGATCTGCCATCTTACCGGTTTGTTCTCTGGCTTGTCTACGACGCGTCCTAAATAACATCAAGTTCCCAAATTAGACAAAAGAGATTCCTCTCTCCCAAATAAAGCCACAGTGAGCATTTTTAGAACTACCTCCTGGCCTCCCGCTCCGCGATCCGACGTTTTGCATGTTCTTGATACAGTGCCCGATCGCGCCCAAAGGAATCAAGATTTGGTGCCATCAGAGCTTTATCTGTAAAACAGTAATAGTTAAAATTAAAAGCCACCCTTCGACAATCTTGAGGAAAGAGTTTGTACAGAATAAGCCATTATGATAGACTGCTTGCTAATCTCAATAGCAAGATTCTGCAATAACCGGTAAACTAGAGAAGTTTCCAGTTTAGAACAAACTTCAGGAGTATTCTGGGTTCCCATGAAAAGAAGTGGAAAAATTAAAGAACTGGTTTCTTTTGAAGAGCTCAACAACCCTTCGAAATGGAATTGGGCTTAATCACTATTTTTATGTCTAAACAGGACTAGTATCAAATTACAATGATCAAACAAATTAAAAAATCTGCACTACCAGTGTAAAGGGAAAAATAGATTACATTTTTAAGAAAGAAAAATTTAGGCATCACATGTTGAATGATATGAAATGACAGCAAAGAAACAAAGGTAGAAAGACATGAGGAAACAGTTTTGTTGCCAAGAGCTTAAGATTTATCCTATTTTACTCTAATCTTGCTTTGCAGAAATTTATTCAGTATCACTTTCTTAGAACAAGGCAACACTGTACACTGAAAATCCTATCAGAGTAGGACCAAATTATATGGTCTCATTCATATACCACTCTCTCACAACACACATCCTTTACTTCTTTTTCCTTCCTACTTTCCATCTCGCTTTAAAAACTTTCTAGGGTAATTTCTAACTTTGGTTTCCAACCCTCCTATTAAATTTGTATTTCATTTATCCTATTTTTAGTTTCTAAGAAGTGGTTATTGTTCTTACAATAATCCTCTTTTATAGCATCCTATATTTGTGATAAGATACCTTCTGTTATCTCACTGGGGCTATCAAAGTGTTAAAAGTTTTTTGCCACCAACATTGTCTGTTTCCTCAGTTCCTTTGGTCCCACTGCTGGTGTTGACCTTTCTGAAGATGGTTAGCTGCCTGTTCATATGAGCAAGAATGGAAGCTCTGTGTGCACAGGTGGGAACTGTCTAACAGAGACATTTCCATCAGATCACTGGAGAGTGACGACTCTTCTTTTGGAGACCCCCAGATGTTTGTGCCTCAAACATTTTCCTCTGGACCCATTTTATTTTGCCAGAAAAGACTCCTCTACTCTCTTGTCTAAGGTAGAAAGGGTGGAGAAAACATCTGTGTGCTCTACTTTCTCATTTCTACATTTAGTCCTACACTATGAAGATATTCTGGAAAACATCTGGAAGCAAACAACTCAAGGGATTGGGGATGAGAGGATGGTCACATGTAAGATGAAAGAAATCCAATTAAAGTCTATGCATATTTTCTCCCACAGATGAAATGTGTCACTACAACTGCCAACAGGAAAAACAAAACTGAAAATTACCTCTCCACTTCAATGTATCCTAACTATTCTTAAAAGTTGATTTTTTTATTGAGTTTTTCATTTATATTTCAAAATAGGTGATATTAGGAAGGAGACATGTTCCAGAGTTCACAAGTTAGGGGAGAATAATGTTAAGTATAGATGACTCAAGGGTTGACCTTCATTTCTGTAGGAAATATGCACAGTAATTGTAGACAAGCACATAAAGATAAGTGCATAAAGGTAAGTGTATAAACAGATGAATTTCAGGCTATTCTTTGCTTCTTTTAAAAAAAATCAGAAAATGAATTGATCCTTCAGTGTCCTATGTAATTTTCTTCGAATCTTTGACAATTAATGTATACTCCCACTAGGACAGAATTTCTCACTTTCCCATTCTTTCAATTCTTTCCAACCTTCCATCTAATTAACATGCATCATTCAACTCTTACTTCAAATTCCATGTAAGTAAATCGTTCTATATTATGAAAAACAGATTTTAGAGGGGAGAAGTTATTTAATGAGATATACAGAGCTCACACAAACCATTTGAAAGAAAGTATTTTCTTTCATTGAATAATAATTACCTGTAATCTGCCCCAGAAATCTGGTTCTGCCTGGATCAAAAGTGATCTGGGAGGTATGCACGAGTTTCTTAGGTACCCAGTGTCAATTCAGTTTGAACTTGTGTGGCCAAATCAGGTCAAAGCCATTTATATGGCTCACGGCTGAATCTGCCTCAGCTCTGACAGCCATATTACTGTTTGTTTATGCCTCTGCAAAACCCACCTGACCCACGGGAGGATGCTTTCTCAGAACACCCTGTATGGCAAAGCCCTGCTCTAAGAACAGCCAGGACCCTCTGCATCTGAGTCACCTAGATTGGTAGTTTAACATGCAGATTTCTGGGCTTGAAGACCTAGAAGGAATCTCTAGGGACAGGACCAGGAAATTTGCATTTTAAATGAGAATCTCAACTAATTGTGATGCATACTTCCATTGAGACTGCTGACACAGGGGACAAAAAAGATGACAAAGAAGCCAAGAAGAACCCTCACTAGGAAAATTCCTATTAGAGCACCCAAGAATATGGAAGGCAATGGGAAAATGGAATAAAAAATTTTTTATTAAACATCTGGTTAAAGAATCTCAGCTAAACTATTTAAAAAGAGGTTTCCAATTAATTTTGGTTTTCCATAATAAACATCATAAAGAAAGGAATGTAAATTCAATTTCTACATTTACATAAAATTTCAAGAATTGTAGGTATCAATTGATGTAATGAAATCCCAGCATATAAAGCAAACCAGAAATAGAGAAATTTAAAATGAAATATAAAAAATTTTGCTTTTTCCAAAGGGCTGGTGAAACTCAAAACTCCCCTAATCTTAGGGTTGGTATTTGTTGTACATACAGTTCCCTTCCCTCCCTCCACAAAACTTCCCTGTCCCTAAACTCTAAGGTCTTATTGTGATCAAAAACTGCATTTGTATCAGTGTTATGAACAGGATGAAAATGGAAAAAACTAAAGGGTCGAATAGATAGTGGTCTTAAGATAAAATACTAGTAATATATTTTCTATACTCTCAAAGGAGAGTGAAAACATACATCCAAGGAAGAGTAAGATGTAACAGTAAATGTTTTTGACCGTCTTTGTGAGGCCATATATTCTTAAATAATTCAAGTACACACAATTTTTACATCTACCTGACACAAAAACAAGGAAATTGTTTCTTTAAAGAAAAAAAAAAGAGAGCTCTGAGATCTCTAATTTTCAATTAGGGTGCACTAAGTAAACAAGGTTGTTTAATGAAAAATAAAAACCTTCAAGATGGACTGACTTGAATGGCTTGAAAACTCCGAAGATTCATCTTTAATATCATCTTGTCGTCTTTGGACAAGGCGGGAAGCTCGCTGTTTGTACAGCTGATGTATTGCTGATTCAAGTTCATTAATCAGTGGCACCTGTAAAAATACAACACACTCCGTAACACCAAACTCCTCAGCTGCTTACTTATTTGAGGGTTCCACACTATTTCCGGGTTTCTGAAAAAGTACCCTCTCTATGGACAAAATAATCATGAATCCCCAAACAGGACAGTTTTGCCATGCTTAAGAAACATCACTTCTTCTGTAAATCCATGTATACAGCTATAATATCCAGTGCCTAGTTAGTGGAGCAAAAGTATGGTTAAGAAAATTAACACTACAATGTTAATAGAGAGAGCAAGTAAAGAAATGTCCAAATTTTTAGTGCTTTATCTTTAGAGAATAGATTAAGTACTTAGAAGTCTTGTTAATGTCCACTTTTAATTATATAGCAGCATGATCTGCATCACAATTTTTGTAATTTGAAGTAAACCATTATTAGTGTGCAATGCCAAAAATATCCGCAGTGGCTGTATGAGTAGGTAAGAACAAGAGTCTGCTAACTACCCAATTTGGGACATTTAAATTGCTCTGTCACTCATATGTACCAAGTACCTTACAGTAATCAGCTACACTATCTTGCAGCTTTATTACACATTTTATATGTAAACCAACTGATTCATAGGGCAAAATTCCTGGCTATCACTAACCTGTCTGGAATCAAACTTAGAAAGTTTTCTTTTCCCATCAAATGTTAAACCTTTCCATATTTTATAATAAAATTCTTCACATAAATTGCCGACTTAAAAAATTAAAATACTTTTCCAGGATAATATTCATAGTTAATTCATTTACTTGGTTCATAGAGTACAAAAGCTTATAGAACATGAGACTCAAAAAAAAGCCTTCTCTATAAAATAACCAAATGCTATGCTCTTATATTATAACCAAATGCTATGAAACTTTCACAAAACACTAACAACCACTACACATACCTGAGGAAACCAAAAATTCTAGTTTCCTGATGGTTAGTGCAAATGGAAAACACATTATTTAGAGTTTGGGAACACTGGCACCAAGTGTTATAACAGCTTCCTGAACTGAACAGACCGCAAACGGAAAATACAAAAAAGGAAGGCGGAATTCAAAGATGTCTGTTATGAAAGCAATTTTTTTTTTTTTTGCAGTACCGGGGATTGAACCCAGGGGCATTCTACCTCCGAGCTACACCCCCGGCCCTATTTTTTATCCTTTATTTTGAAACAGGGTCTCACAAAGTTGCGGAGGGCCTCACTAAGTAGCTGAGGCTGGCCGCGAACCCGGATCCTCCGGTCTCCTCCTCCCAAGTACTGGGATTACAAGCGTGCGCCACCACGTCCGGCATGAAAGCAATTTTATATACTTGCTTAATTCCATTGCAAAAGTGGCAAATGTTTACAGAAAGGTCAAACTGATGGAGTTATTTTGTTCTTTAATATGCCACACCATGGTCAACAATGTCCCCAAATCTGCAATGATTGTTCTTGACAGCTGATTCCTGAGACTCTTACTAAAATTTACTATAATCCGTTTCTTTCATTTTTCTTTTTTTTAGCAACTACTGCCATAATTGTCTTACACTTTTTCACCTCCCACAAACACCCCTTTTTTTAAAGCCATGCAGGACTAAAAAATGTACCTAAGATACATTACTTTAGCCCCTGACATTAACATTTCTCTACTCTAAAAGAGACACAACTTAACAGGCATCATAAAGAATTTAATTATCTGATTTATAGTTAAGATTCTGATTATGTAAAATTTTTCTCTTTAGGTACTTGGAATGCCTTTTAACAGTTAAACCTAGATGAAAACTCCGAGAATTAAAACCTAGAAACTCATTTTTAGGTCTCATCCAGTTTTCTTAACAATATCTTATCTCAGTAGTCTACCACCATGACAATTTCTTTACCCTCTCCAAACTCAAAACTATTATCATTATGTTAGGACCAAGTTTAAGGCAAAGAACACAAAAAGAAAGATGACTATAGGGAAAAAAAACAATGGAAAGTTAAGATGATTTACAAATAATTTAAAATATAAGGTCAGAACTCACTTAAACTTTTATAAAAGGAAAAAATAAAGAAATGTTTCTTTTATGGTCTTACCCTGAAAGAATATTTCTATAGAATGATAACTAAGTCAAAATTCAAATCTATCCAATTGTCCCTAAATATTTGCTTTTTAAAATTTTTAACCCCAAATCATTTTAAGACGACAATTTATATTATCAACTCCAGAGCACATTCTTAATACAACTGAATGCATATAATATGTCAAAATACTTGAAAAATAAGGCATATCTACCCCCTTTAATTAGAATGTAGTCACTGTGTAATACATAGGGTTTAAGATCTGCTCCAAAAACACCTAAGTGATTCTGTATAATCATGTTAGCACAATCTGAAGTATACTTCTCTTAGGAACAAAGTAACGCAAGAGAGATGAAATACACTAATAATTTTGTAACTGGAAACTATATGAACAAGGTATCCTATTATTTTTTTTACTTCAAGAATGGTACCCTCTCTAGCTGAACATATTACTGTCATTATTTTTTAGCATTATTTGTGTTTGCAATTATGAATATCTACATTTACTCAAGTAAGTTCCAAAGCAAAGGTCAAGATCCTTCAAGACGCAAATCTCCAGGAACAAATGGTGTTAAGACAAAGAACCTTACTCTATCTGACATGGAGGTACCACTTCCGATCTTGACTCCAGTCCCTGCTCACAGGAGTACACTGGCGCTCACACTTCCTCCCCACCCCAAGCAACTGATCTGCCACAAGAGATATAACTCAGACTGAAACTGCTTCTCCAGAAACCTGGGGTATGAAGAGAACATTATAACTCCTACAGAGAGGACCTGGTAAATGATATCATGCTGGATCTGACCATGGGCAACTGGAACCATTAAGACCCAGGAGGAAGACAAGTCTAACAGTGTTCTTTCACTAGCCTTTGATTTTATGATAGTGAAGCAAACAGAGACCATCAAAAGTTAAAATATTCATTTAACCATACTATGTACTTACAGATTCTATGCTAATCCTAGCTAACGATGAAGAGAAATGTGCCTTGCAATCTAACATTCAGAGACAGGCTATTAAGGGCCATGATTTTAAGGTTTTTTTTAAGGTAAGGCAGTAAAATTCATGAATGCTTGTACTCTAATAAATGCATCAGAGTACATTTATCTTAAAGAAGAAAAGTCAATTAGGAGGTTACTTGATAAATTAGCTGTGTATAGCTAATTTTAAAAAATTTAAAGAACAAATGGTACAACAATGCAAAAAATTATATTAACAATCATATTAAAAAGTGAACTCAAAGCCAGGCGTGGTGGTGCACGCTTGTAATCCTAGTACTTTGGGAGGCAGACACCGGAGGATCTGGGTTCGCGGACAGCCTCAGCTCTCTCGCTCTCTCTCTCTCTCCGTCTCTCTCTCTCTCTCTCTCTCTCTCTCTCTACCTAGTGAGGTCCTCCGCAACTTCGTGAGACCCAGTTTCAAAATAAAGTATAAAAAATAGGGCCAGGGGTGTAGCACGGAGGTAGAACGCCCCTGGGTTCAATCCCTGGTACCGCAAAAAAAAAAAAGTGAACTCGGAACAAATGAGACCTTATAAGAAATTATTCCCTATGAATAGTTTCTGAAATGAATGACACATAGGTCTTTAACAGCAATGTCAACCAACTACCTAGGGTGAAAAATAAGAACTAACAAATTACTTGTAGGAATAGTTTAAAAATAAGTTTAGACCTAAACCATAAAAATGAAAATTTGATCAGATGAGTCCCTTAAGTCTCTTAATTCAGCGCAGGCCAATAATCTACCATTATACTGAGATAAGACTTGCCAAAGTCTTAAGTGTGCTCTGAGGTATTCTTTTTTCCTGTTTTTAACAAAGGTACTATATTGCCCCCAAGAGATAATGCCACTAATGAAGTGAAGAAAACGAAGCATGACTTTTCATACTTCCAAGGCTGAATTCAGTGGCTATTTTCTGAGAATGACAGAATGTTCTACACAAGGCAGCCTAGACCTCCCTACTTTTGCCTTATTCAAAGAGATTAATATTTTTGCATTCTTACCTTTTCACTGAAACACTCAAGCAAGTCTTGGACATACCCTCGCATTTCTTGCAAAAATTTATACCGTTCACCAATACCCCCAGAAGACCCTTCTAATCTTTCAATAGCCCTGGTAGAGTCCACTCGGCTTTGCAGGTGTTTCTCATGCTGCTGTCGATTTGTTTTGTGCAATTCTTTCATGGAGTCCAACCTTAAGAACACAAAAGGATAAATATAACACATTTACATCCAAAAGTCTATGCCGTCAGGACTCTTGCAATATTATCATAATGCATTTAGTTCCACTATTAGAACATAAAAATACTTGGAATGGCATCTTTTCATCTGTACTGCTCTTTTTCTCAAAAATGGCAGTTTACAGACTTCATATAGTTATTCGGTGGGCTAACCGAAATTTCACTGTATTGATTTCCCCCCATATCTTGACTACACTTTTTCAGAGTCCAAGAGGTGCAAACTCAGAACTGTCTTCAACAAGCTCATGAAGTGGCATTTTTTATAACTTTTCCAGGCTTCCACAGAAGTAATCCAAGAAGGTAGCAGAACAAAGTATGAAGTCATCTTCTGTTTATCTTTTGAAGATGGGCCAGTGAATCTTCTTTGCTGATTCTGCATCTGCTACACCAGACTACATGTTGCCTGAGGGAACAGAAAGCTAGAGGACAGGTCTTTAAGAAATTGATCTGCCCTACCTGTCTTTAAGCTGTTTCTTTACCAAATCAATAGTAACGGGAGTCATCTCATTACTGGGAGTTTTGAAAGGGACTGTATTATCTGATTTTTGAGATTTGGCATCTGATGATCCATAGGCCGTGTAACTATAAGGAATGCCATAGGAGGAACCATAAGGCATTGTCTGGTAAGTGTTCTGGTAGTACATATTCACTTCAGTGGGTTGACTTGCTTGAACCTAGGGGGAAAAAATGGTAAATATGAAAACTAGTAGCTAAACTTTTTGAAAAGAATTTTTAAACCCTTTAGGGTTTAAAAAGAAAAAATATTATACCCATTTCCCAAATATGCAATTAAAATAATTATAGAATTTTTCAAAGTCAAATAAAAATGGGATTGGATAAATGTCTTATATTTCAATGGAATCACTGAATTTATTGTTAATTTTCAGGAAAATAAATTATCAGAGTAGTTTAGAGTTGGCAGCGACATTAAAAAATGATCCAAGGTCATGATGTTATAAATGGAAGAGGGTAAGTGGTTTGCCCAACGTCAGAGAATAAATAGGCAACCAGAGATTACTATCTAAGACTCCAATTATCTAGCCCAAGACTTTCCCTATATTGCTTCTTTAACATCACCCAAATGCATGCAAATTCTGTCCCAAAACACTACTCATATAAAAACTTTATATTTATGCAACTTTACCCACTATAACTTCTGTACAACAAATTATTACAGGTATTTAGGGAAAATTTTTTCACCTATCTCAGTAAGTTTTTACATTCATGAGAAACCCATCTTCTTCAAAGTAATTTTTTAAAGTCAGAAAAAATAAGGTATACAGGAAAGAAATACCTCATCTAAAGCAGTGGCTCCCCAACTTTAGCACGTATCAGAACCACCGGAAGGGCTTGTGAAACACAGATCGGTGGGTTGGACACCTAGTTTCTGACTCTGGAATTCACCTTTCTAACAGGCTCCTGGATGATGCTGATACTGCTGCTTGAAGGACCACTTTGAGAAACTGACCTAAGACACTAGATATTCTTCTATCAATTCTGACTATAAAAAACAAGACACAATTTAACAGTTTCTTCTAAAAGCCTGTTGGATACATAATCTCATGTGATTTTCTTGATTATGCTATTTAAATCAACGACAAAAACTGAATACGAACTATGTCATCACTTTAACAAAAAGAGACAAAATGCCTTTTTACCTACTTTTTCATTTTAATTCCTCTTACCTGAGGGATATTAATTCCTTTTCTTATCTGCTCCTGTTCCCATCGGCTGAGTTCTTCATCTTGTTCTCCAGTTACCAAAGCATCATCATCACTCCCCTCAATACCTGCAACCATGAGCAACAAAGGAAACTAAGCAATGTCCAAGACGGCGGGGAGGGGGGGGATGCTGTTCTGTCACAATAACTGAGCACAACTATTGTTAACTCAATCTACTGAAATGTCTATTTATTATGATCTCTCTCATTTGATATTCCTGACTTTGCCTCTCTTGATCACAGCACCCCTTGAAGCTAAAAGCAGCACTTAATGTAATGGTTAAACTCTTACACAGGTCTCTTAATCTCTGTAAGCTTGACATCAACTCAACAAAAGGAAAACCAAAATCCACTGTCTCTTAATACTGAAAGAAGTACATAAATCTACGTACGTAAAGTGCTTGGGACAGTATCAGTCACACAAGTGTGCAATAAGTATCAGTTATTGCAATCATGCTATAGTTTTCAAAAAATTCCAGTAAGCTGCTTTTACCAAACCAAGAGCAATCCTGTACTATAAAGCAGTTAAACAAATATAAATACTTTATATTTCATTATGTCAAATCATATTTAGTAGTAATGCAATGGGCTTACTAACCAATTAAATCAACTTACCTATTTCCTCAGCGATTTTTTGTCTTTGTGACTTTTCTTTCACGGAAAAAACTATACGGCGTTTCTCATCATCATCTTCATCATCGCTGGCATCGTTCTCATCTTCTCTAACAAGGCGGCCTTTACCAGGCTCATTATCATGAGGAGTGAAATCTCCCAACTCCCGGGCCATTTGACGCTTTTTCCTTGCAGCATGTATAAAAGCTGCATCTGGAATTTCTCCTGGAAACAAATGATAAGAATTATAAAATATAGCGGCACCAGGAGTATGAAGTTTCTATTTTCTTGAACATATGAAGAGTAAAATAACCCAAGACAGCCTTGTCACAATGATGTTTTAATGTTAGCAGCTAGTACCTCTTTCCCAAATCGTAACTGAAATCCAACTGGCTTATTTTTATTTCGATTTAAATAGAAACTAAAAGTCATTAAGGAAACTAAAAGGCAATATACATAGGAAAGAGTGGGATGGGGGGGACCACAGGTACTTTCATCTGCATTTTTTCATTTTAAGAAATAAAACCATTATTACTCAACTGGAAAACTGATAAAAAATAACAAAAATGGTACCCACAATCTCATTACCCTTAAAAAGTACTACTGGATTTATAGTACCTTTCTCTTATAAATATTTGTAGTTCACATGTAAGCATATATAACCTTCTACCTAATTATTCTCTTTTTTTTGGCGGTACTGGGGATTGAACCCAGGGGCATTCTACCTCTGGGCTACATCCCCAGCCCTATTTTTTATTCTTTAATTTGAAACTGGGTCTCACTAAATTGTGGAGGGCCTCACTAAGTAGCTAAGGCTGGCTTTGAACCTGCAATCCTCCTGTCTCAGCCTCCCAAGTACTGGGATTACAAGCATGTGCCACCATGCCTGGCTCTAATTATTCTTCATATTAAACCATACCAACTTTTCCCATGTTTTTGTTCTACATAAACACAATTTTAATAGCCTAGCAATATTCTCTGAACAGATAAAGCATAACCAGCTACACAATCAAATTAACTGACCTTTTGCTTACTGTAAGAATTAATGACTTGCTACTGGTCTAATTGTTATTTTCTAAATTTTGCTCTTTGTAAATAATGTTGCAATAAAAACATTTCCTCAGGATAAATTTCTAGAGAGGGAATTATGAGTTCAAGGGCAAGGACATTATGAAATCTATTCTGCCAAATAGCTTCCATAAGATTTACAGAAATTGGATTGTCACTAGAGATTTATGTATATAATTTATCACAACTTCCACAACCCAGAGTAGTCACTTTTTAATTTTATAAACATTAATAGGAGCTAAATGGTACCTGGTTATAATTTAAATGTAGCTACAAAGCACTCATTTACTCCAAAGCTTATTAGCTAGGATACAGATTTGCAAAATACTTCCTACAGAAAACCAAAAAGGGAGAAAATATGGACATAAAACTAACAGCAATCCATCTTGTTTTTTGTAGCAGTTCTGAAAAGAAAGTCTTAATCTGAAATACATACAAAAAGACTTTAGGACTATTTATCTATTTACTTGAAGCCCATTTGTTTTAATAATAAAACTGCCTTCTGAGAATAAACGTGGGAAAGATGGGAAACTTCTAGTTCTCTTGTTTTCTATATTTGCAAATAGAAGTACCCTGGCTTCAGAGATGTCACTTATAAGAAACAGAACTTGGTTAATTTCCTTCCTTAATAACCACCTTTAAAGACGACCCACTCTTGAGTATCTGGTTTAGTTCCGAGAACTGCTTGAAGCACATACCTGGACGGAGGACATTCAAAGAAGACAAAGCATTGGAGAACGTTCCACCAGCTTTTGGCTTTTCTTCCTCCTTCTCGCTCTCCATGTCCATTTCATCTTCACCATGCTCACTGATGATAACTCCATCTTCCTGATTTGTGTCCTTCACATGCCCTGTTTTGTCCAGAGGTTGTTCATCTAAATTTTTGAAGAGTAATTGAAATGTATTTAAAATAAAATCGATAAATTAAGATGGTACTTTTTATTCAGTTGTGATCTCAATCCACTAAAGCTTGATGTCAACTATTTATTAAAAAATTCAATATTGATACATGAATATGAAATGACACAATATACATAATTAGGTAAAAATAATAAGGGACACAGGGATGCCTTTGTGACTTCAGTTCATTTTAGTCAAAATGTGAACAATTTAGCTGGGCATGGTGGCAGATGCCTGTAATCCTAGTACTTAGGAGGCTGAGACAAGAAGACCCCAGGTTACAAGCCAGCATGTGCTAACTTAGCGAGACCCTGTTTCAAAATTAAAATCTAAAAGGGGCTGGGGGTGTACCTTAGTAAACACCCCTGGTTCACTCCTTAGTACCACACATACTAAAAAAAATTAACAATTTATCAAAATTAATTGCATCTTCATCTAAATTCCCATAGGTAACCACTCATATTTCTTTTAAGCTTTATTTCATTTTGTCCGTATTTCACTAAACACTATACCCATTCAAGGCAGCTTTCTACAAATAACTTTTTTTCTCAGACCAGCTAGGTCTCTGTATAACTATCATCACCTATAATTAAATCACCTATCATCAGTGAGGTGAGACCCCAACAGTCACAATTATACTGTGTTAGCCTGACCCCACTGCGATGACTCAATGTTTAAGAGTAAACTCTGAATCAGAGACAAGCTGATTCTCTTTTCAGGGAATCTGGAATTAGGACAGAGACAAGTTAGAGATGACATGGCATTAAAAACCACAACCATATGTAAACCAGGAAGGGAGCTGTGAAGTGGCTATGTTTTTGCCCTGTGGACAGAGAAGAGGGTACCTTCATTCTCAGTTCCAGTCCATTCCTGGGGCCTGTTTCGAGGCTGCTTTCCTGTCACTGGGGTCCAGCAGGCACCATTACATCTTTATGAGATACTGCATTGGTTTTCATTACTTATAACTAACTGATCCTATCATACCTTCTGTCCCAGGCAAAAGCGAGAAAATCAAAGCATTTTACCTTACTGAACTTGATAATGCTCACAATAGACATGATGAATATAATGATAGAGTAAAGCACAAGTTTATTCAAATTAGGAAAGATACTGTTGTTTTCCTAGCATGTTCCCTTCCCAAAACTGCTTCAGAAGTTTTCCCTTCTCCTCAAACCATATTTGACTCCCTAAGAGTCCCAGAGATAGTATCCCTCCTTCCTTTTCATTCTACCAAGAAGGTTTTAGGCTCTTTAATTGTTTTAGGTTCTTTAATTTTTTTTCACTTTATATCTTGTTAGCCAGACTTCCTTCTTAATGCATTCTGAAGCTATAAGACTTTAAAACTCACTTTATCATGTATGGTGAGATGGAGTTAAAAAAAAAACTACCTATTTCCCTCCGCTCTAAATTCACACTAAATCAATGGCTTTTCATAGAGTGAAGACAGAACTGCCAAAAGTCTACTGGACCAGATAAGCTCAGATAATGAGTTCTGCAGACTGTAAGAGAATCAGTTTCACCAAGTTCACAGGTTCTTGCCTGTGACTGAGCAAATCCAAGGGCGAAGCCTGGTGACAGCTCAATGTTTTGGTTGGTTGTCCATGTGACCCTTCCAGACATCTCTACAGATGCTAAATAACCTTGTCCAAGGTTCCACCAGTGCCGTAAGTTTAGTACTACTTCAGGAAACCAGTTCTCACAATTAACCATTTGCTTCACCTTAAACTTGGTCAGGTTCTCTTTCCTGTTCTGTCTACAAAGAAACACAAGGCTTTTCTTTATCACAGGAACCGTACTTCATCTCACTGGTCTCTCTAGCTATTGTCCTTTACTGTCTTCTACTCCCTCACTAAATTCTGTGTCTCAATCCTAACAAATGGCCTTTGATTTCTTCCATTCTAAGCTCAATGGCCAATCCAAAGGTTGCAGCCACAGGTAATTCAGATGGTATGGTTGAGTACTTTAGCAAAAGGTGTTTCTTCTTCCAGTAGGCACGAAGTCTAGCTATTTACCAGATACCCTCCAACACCCTCCTCCAGAGAAAAAACTAGCAACCCTGCCAATAACCGCCCTTGAGTCTCACTTTCCTGTACTCTTTAATGCAACTAATCATCATCTTCTTGAAGCTTTCCTCCATTTTCTTTGGCTACTGTGACTCTTTTGTATCTTTGGTAAAAAAAAGATACAAAACAAAAAAAAGATAGGGCAACAGTCTTGGGTCCTCAATAACTTTTCCTTTATACTGCCTCCTAATCCTGTTCACTTTTAATTATCAGCTCAAAAAGCACCATACCTAAATCTACATCTCCAACTGTTCACTAGCCATTTCCACTCAAATTCAAATTAACAAATAAATATATTATTTTAGGAATATCACCAAAATGAGGTTTTCAAGTCAATACTGCTCTTGTTACAAGTTAATTCATCTTTTCCTACCCTAGGAGAGCTGAAAGTAGAAACAGTTCTGGATTGTGTGCTGATTAACGGAAGCATGGTTTTTGCAGTAATAATGACAATTTATAATATAAACACAGCTCCACCTTTGGGGGCGACATTAATTGGGTTATCTGGTGAGTGGAATATCAGACTATGTGAGGGTGGAAGGCAGGAAGAACTCAGAGGAAATGGCCTCATAAATCTCATACCTCAATTTCTAAACCCAAGTATAAATGGCAACCTGAGCAATAGGTCTTTCTCAGTTCCCACTTGCCATGACCTTTCTTATGTTATTCCATCACACAGAGTTGGTTTTCAAGAGCTCTGAGGGAAATGAGGCCATTTCCTAGACTCCAAAATAATCACTTCCCCTAAAACTCCTCCTCCCATCTGCCCTTTCTATTTCTGTACATAATACATAATTATTCTCAGTCACCCTGGCAGAAAAGCTCAATTTTGACTACTTCTTTTAAGTCTAGTAATAAAATCATGTATCAAGTCTATCAACTCTCCATTGGAATGTTTCTCAAAGAATCCTTTCTTTCCATTTCTTTCCCCACTCATAGTATACACATTTAAATTCATCCATAATTTCCCACTGAGTCAGGAAAAGCCTCAGTCTTGCTCAACTGAGACCTTCTTTAACCCACTCTTGTGTGTGTGTGTGTGTGTGTGTGTGTGTGTGTATTACGAGGGATGGAACCCAGGGGCATTCCACCTCCAAGTTACAGCCCCAGCCCTATTTTATTTTTTGTTTTAAAACAGGTTCTTGCTAGGTTGCTGAGGTTGGCCTCAAAACTGCAATCCTCCTGTCTCAGCCTCCTAAGTATTGGGATTAGAAGCATGAGCCACCACGCCCGGGTTAAACCCACTCTTAATGGATCAAAGCTGTCCCTTGAGTTTAAATTGGTTTAGGCCTCCAATTTCTTCCCATGCCAATCTGTGCTGCATGTTAATACCAGGTTAAGGTTTCAAAAGGCATTTATCATGTCACCATCTTGGCAAGCCACTGAAAGTAGCAACTTGAACTCCTTACTACATACTGAACATCCTTCACAATCTGTCAACAAGGAATCTTTCACACTAAACCTCTAACTACTTCCTTCACAAATCATCTACTTTTGTCTCTCAGGTATTCTTGCTCTTTCCCAAAATAGCTCTAGTCACTTAAATCCTGGATGATAACTCCATACTTTCTTCTATTTTTTAGACCTCTAATTATCAAAACTCCAGCTTCATGCCCTACTTTTCTATGAAGCAGTCCTTCCTCTTCTGAAGAAGAAAAAAGTATAGTTATCCCTTAAATCACCCATTGGACATTTTGCTCAACACTGAGTCTTGTTAATGCTTTTTTTTTTTAGTACTAGGGATTGAATCAGGAGCATTCTGCTGCTGAGTTACACCCCCAGCCCTTTTAATATTTTGTTTTGAAAACAGAATCTCGCTAAATTGTTGAGAGTTTTGCTAAGTTTCTGAGGCTGGTCTCGAATCTGCAATCCTTCTGTCTCAGCCTCCCACGTACTGGGATTATAGGAGTAGGCCACCACACCTGGCTCTCTTAAACATTTATGTGATGTCTCCACAACTAGATTATAAATTTGAGACATAGTAGCATACTTATTCATATTAAGCCTGTCAGTGAGAACCTGAAAAATAATAAATCTATCTTTAATTATATAAAATGAAACATTTCTCTAAAGCACTTGCACAAGAATAACTGAGACCACAGCATATTATAGTGAATCTGTTTTCCTAAAGACACAATAATAGGGGTTAGAGCCAGGTGTGGTGTGCACGCTTGTAATCCCAGTACTTGTGAGGCTGAGGACAGGAGGATCACAGGTTCGCGGCCAGCATCAACTACTTAGTGAAGCCCTCTGCAACCTGGTAAGACCCTGTTTCAAAATAAAGAATAAAAAGCAGGGCTGGGGGTGTAGCTTGGAGGCATAATGTCCCTGGGTTCAATCCCTAGTACTGCAAAAAAAAAAAGAGGGGGGTCAAGAGTGTAGCTCAGTGGTAGAGCACCTGCCTAGTGTGCATAAGGCCCTGGCTTTGTTCCCCCAGCACAACAGCAGCAGCAACAACAAAAGGTAGGTTTTGAGAGGACACAAGAGATATCATCTGTACAATGCACCTGCCTCATACTGAGGGCTCTTCATCCATGTTTCAGATAAGGCTGCTAAGAGTAGGTATTAGCAACATTCACCACACTGCATTCCTGAAAGTTCTCTAAAAATTAAAACCACCGTGAAAATACCACCAAAGAAATTTGAAACTTGTCTCCATAAACTACTAGTCAGGAATTTGCACAGCATTCCTTCAAACAGGAATAAGCCTGTGGTTGACAGGTGAAACCTCCTTTATCGATACTACAGCAGTTTATATACACTAGTAGGAAAATTGGAAGAAGATTCAATCCTTGCAGCAGAAACACTCCACTGATAACAATCTGTCTTTTTTTAAAAATGCATGAACAGCCAGGCGTGGTGGTACATGCTTGTAATCCCAGTACTGAGAGGCTGAGACAGGAGGATTGTAGGTTGGAGGACAACCTCAGCAACTTAGTGAGGCCCTCAGCAACTTGGTGAGACCCTGTTTCAAAATAAAGAATAAAATAGGGCTGGGGGTATAGCTTGGAGGTAGAATGTCTCTGGGTTCAATCCCCAGAACCACAAAAAAATTAAAAATAATAAAAAATGCATGAACAAAGCAGTTGTGTGAGCTTTAAGTAATAGAATGGTATTCCTACTCTATATATAGGAAGAGACAGACCTGTCATTTTGTCATTTCAAAAGAATGCTATTAGTTTGGTACTTACTGTCTGCTGATGAGTTGAGTTCTGTCTTAATCTTCGATTTTTCAAGATCTTCTTTATATTCTTTCTTGAGCAATTTTACTATCTTTTTGCTGTAACTTGATTTCTTCACTTTGAAAACTTCTTCATTTTCTTAAAAAAGAAATTAAATGAAGTCTATAGCAACCATTTTCAGAAAATTTTTTCTTCCCCTTGATCTTATTTTTCTGTTCAAGTTCTCCCAAATATGTACTCATACACCAAAATTGTTAATAATTTGAAATTATTTCAAATCTGTCACATACTCTCAAAAACTGAGGTCAACTTCATAAATTAACCTGGAGTAACAGAATCTCAAGACTCAAGGCATAACACATGTAACTCCACACAAATTTACTACTGTTTTCCTTAAATCATCTACTTCAGGAGAAAAATCACTCAAAATGTTTCTTTAAAAAAATCTTCAAATTATTAAGCAATCTGAAACTATATCCAAAATCAAAAAGTGCTGTCAAGTCTAACTAATTCCACATCCATCAAAAACTGACATAGTTATTTCAAGACTAAGCTGACAACAAATAACTGCAAAAAAAAATAAGATTAGTGACATATCAATCATTTTGGTTTGAAATTTTAAGTCAGGCACAAAACACTTTACCATACACCGTGTGTCATCAAAGTCAAAAATTGGACTTCACTCCTCACACAAAAATTAAAGGGGGGGAGGATACCCGACCTACCTTACCAGAAACATAAAAGCATTTCAATTCAAGATGCAAGATTGCCAAAACTCTTTAATTTTACTTTCCATAACGAATTGAGTTATACACTCAACTGATCGGGACGTAAGAAGATTTAAGGCTCATTTAGGATCAGAAATCTAAATTTACTGCAGCCTAGCCTCACAAGGAGAGTGAAGAAACTGCTTTTTACTACTACAGGGTCTCCCTTTACTGCCCCAAAAGCCAACGCGAAAGCAGACATCTGCTGCTCCTATTTACTATGGAGAAACTGAGGCTGGGCGATTGCAAGGGGCTGGCCCAAGGTCACTCAGAACCAGAGCTACAACTCCAGACTTCGGTTCCCAGACCTACCTACTACTCCTTTTCAAGACACAGCCTCCCGGATCAAGGATGCCTAGACAGACCACCCCCGAGGCGCGGGGACTGTGTGCAGAGGGCTCAGAGGGCGTGCAAGAGCAAGGCGATGCGGGGGAGGGGGGCGGATCAAGTTCTCTCGGAAACCCACCGAGGAGGCCAGAGGCAGGAAAGAGAGCACTGAATTGCCTGCCACTTGAGAACGGGGAAGAGGAGGCTGTGAGAAAGGGCTGGTGGCAGCGCGGGAACGCGTTCCCAGCCCGAGCAGAAGGCCGGAGGCGGTCTGGCGGGAAGGGGCTCTGTTCGGGGGTGCGGGGCTGGGCGTCCCGGCAATGAGCGCGCCGGGGTAGGAGCCTGCGGTAGGGACACGGGTGCCTGGGTGCCCGAGGCGCGACGCTTACCCTCCTCCTCGTCCTGGAAGCTGAGCAGGCTGGCCCGGGGTACCTCTTTGTTCTCGCGAGGCCTCTTGCGCGGCTTCAGCCCGTTGCCGGGCTCCGCGCCGCCGGGAAAGCCTCCCCCGGCCTCAGCCCCGAGGCCCGGGGTCAGCGCGGAGGGCGGCGGCAGCCCCGGGCCCAGCAGCGCCTCCCCCCCGGGGGCCCTGTCGCCGCCGCCAGGGCCCGGCTCTTCGCCAGTGGTCGGCGGCGGCAGCAACGGCGGCGGCTCCTGCTCCTCATCGCGCTCGCGCTCCTCTTCCTCCGAGTCGTTCCGCTTGCGCACGTTCACCCGCCGGGCTTTTCGGAACATCCCCGCGGCGGGCACGGCGATCACACACCCGCTCCCACTCGGCGGCCCGAGCAGCGCCGAGGTTGCCACGGCGCACGCGCGCTCTCCGAGCTCTAGCCAGGTCGTGTCTTCCCTCTCACTACCGCGCACCGCCGAGCGCGCAGGCGCCTGCGCTCCCACGCTCCCTCAATACTTGCAGAAAGAGCGCCCCGCGCCGCGCGTGAGAACGTCGGGTTTTGCACCGCTCTCTGTCGGCGAGGAGGACTATTGGCACGGAACTCTCGGATTCCCGCATTGTTCTACGGGTCACAAAGAGGATCATAGAGCTGAGGGGAAAGAGTAGACGCTGTCGTCTCTTCGACGCGGTTGCTGCAGTGCGTCTTCCGCATTTACGCGAATCCGTCACGTAAGAAAACCTCCCGCCAAGCGCTGGGCGGGGCAGATGGGGGCGGGGAGGGGGAGGAGCCAGAAGGAGAAGCCGGGTTTGAGGAGCGAGCAGTGCGTTCCCTGCGTGGGTGCTCCTCTCAGAACTGAGTTGAGGTGTAACTATGGTAGTTATCAGTACCTTCATTAATACTTCGCATTTCTACAGCTTTATAGCCACAAACCACTTTTAAAGACATTGAGTTTCATTGATAGCAAAATGTTACCTGGGGTGACGTTACCCCACACACCTAGCCATTACAAGGGAAGCAAAAGTGTGTTTTGGAGATGCTGAAATTTATAAACAAATGGAAGGAAAATTGACTCTGGGGGTGGGGTGTTGCGACAGTTTTGAGAATTGTGTCACAAAGGGACCATTTAAACTGTCAAGACCCTAACAAGGTGATTGCCTCTACGTTGAACTCGCATACTTTTCCCTTTTCATCCAAATTTGTAGCTCATAAGCATGAGTGTTGCGACAAGTGTGTTTGCGAATTTATTTTCGTGTTTCAAAGTTCAACAAACAGTCCAGCATAGTGAAAAAAGTACACTTCTGCAGCACTGTTAACAGTTCCTCATGATCCTCCAGAGGTATCCAATGAACATGAAATCAAATAAGTATGCATATTTTAAGTGAATTTCCTTTTATATACATGGTGTGTAAGAGTGTGCTTTTAGCCTAATATAATGGGAGATCAGTCTAAATCTGTACGTAAAGCATTGTCTCATTCTTCTTTTATTACCCAGATGCATCATTTACTTAAACAGTCCCATAAAATTTGATACTAGGTTATTTCTAGTCTTGCTATTCTTGGGGCTCAAAAATGATACCTCAAACTATGCTATGGGGCTTTGGCATTTTAAGTACTTTGAACTAGAGGACTAAGGTTTCTCTGGTCTCCTGCCTTCCTGCTTCCCACACCACCCCACTCCCAAAGTGCAGAGAGAGGCTTTCTCAAGAGTTCCCTTATATGCCTAAAGACAGAATCCCCAAAAGGGAACTCATTTGTCATGAGTCTGCTCCCTGGGAATCTCATCAACCAGGGAAAATTAACTGTATCACAGGAAATGAGGCTGAACCATGTTCAGTCAGTTAGGACCACCTATTCTTCTGATGGGCTTCTCCAAGACAACATGTATTGCCTAAAAGACTTTATCCACAAAACAAGACAACCTTTATTCACCATACTGCTCCTCCCATTGCCCTCCCATAATTTGTCACCACCTCCCACCTAGAAACCTCAAACTCCTCTTCCTTTCTGTAACTCAATATGTTATAAAAACTTTGATCATCTGGTCCTTCAAGTCCCATTCTTTTCTGTGCATATGCACATAATTAAAATGGTTTTTCTCCTGTTATTCTGTCTACTGTCAGTTTAATTCACAGACTCAATTATTGAGCCTTCAGAGGGTAGGAAGTTTTCCTTCCCTATACCATAATAATCAATGCTACAATGAAAAGCATTGAAAAATTGTTACATCTGTAGGATGTACTAGAGTTAGAATTGCTGGATCCCACTATGTGTGGTTTTTCATTTTGCTAATTCTAAATTGCTCTTTATAGAGTTGTGCAATTTGTACTTCTACCAGCAAACATAGTGTGCCTGTTTGCCCACTCTATCCCATCAAAATTTCACTGAGATTTAAATTCCAAGTTGAAGCAGAAGGTCCCAAGTCCATCAGCAATTTCCCTTTCATACATATCTGCCTCTCTTTCTCTGGTTTTCTTTGACTGGATTTGAGATCTGTCCACCTTGGACCCAGTTTGGGAGCTAAGAGTGTCCTCTGTAACATTTCCCTCCAGTCAATAGGAAAAGTTAATACCATCTGGCTTCCTTTCTGCTCATGTTGCCCTCAGTTCTTATATTCTGGCTGTTCAGCATTGGTTTAAGTTCTGATTCCAACAGAATGTTTCATTGGCGAAATTGAACTCCCATTTTCAATAATAGAAGATTCAAATTGTGCCTGGTCAGCCTACAGACACCTGGGCCCCTGGGCCAAGAGATAGATTTGCAGCAAAATGATTAAAGTAGAAGTAGCAAAGATCAGAAATAGAATATGTTAAAATATTGGCCTGAAACTTTAAAAAGATCTCACACTGTAAAAGTGCTAATTGGATATGGATAGAGGGAAGAACACTTGTTCTATTATAGTGAGCCAAAATATTAAAAAATAACAAAGGTATTTATAACTTTGCCAGTCTGCCTATTCAGATAAAGGGAAAAGTTAAACCCCAAACAGTTATCTTGCTGCTCAAGTAAGTCAAAGTTCCCTCTACAAGATGTTATAGACTGCCAGGTGTGGTGGTATGCACTTGTAATCCCAGTACTTGGGAGGCTCAGACAGAAGGATTGCAGGCTCTTGGCCAGCCTCAGCTACTTAGTGAGGACCTCCGCAACTTAGTGAGACCCTATTTCAAAAAAAATAAAGAATAAAAAATCGGGCTGTGGGTGTAGGTCGGAGGTAGAATGCCCCTGGGTTCAATCCCTAGTACCACAAAAAAAAGTTATAGACCCTGTGGATATTAAATTCCTGAAACTGCTATAATTGCCTGTCAGCATCAGGCTGAATTATTTGATAAAGTACTTCTGTACTTTGAGTATTAAACTGGGTAATTTGTTTGCTAGTATAGTATACCATCACCATTTAATATTGGAATGTCTTTAGTATTCTAGGAAAACAGAAAGTACTTATACAGAATTGATGCAGCAACCATTTTGAGTGAACCAATAACCTAGTTTTTTTTTAAAAAAAAGACATATTTCCAAGCAATAATTTGTTAGTTTTCCCCACCGAATTGCAACTATACATGGATTAATTGACCCATAAATTCAGACAAAATAGGCAAGTTAGTTTTGTTTGCTGACTCGGCCTTAGATCCTACAGTTTAGAACAAGAAAGTCTATGAAGCTCTGATACATGCTCCCAGGCAGCTGCCAAATGAGAATAGTAAGGAGAAGCTGCTCATGTAGAGCAGGCCAAAGTCCATCTATGGAAAAAAAATGGTCCTTTAGGATTATGTCTTTCTCTTTAGCATTAAGATGAGAAATTCTCTTCTATGAATAATGATGATGGTATATTGTAGTATGCTTGTGTTCATGCCCTTACTTGGCAAACTAAATCTTAGTGAAATCTATGAGTCCTTCCACTTTATTTATTTATGTATTTATTTATTTATTTATGTATTTATTTATGTATTCATTTGTTTATTGGTGCTGGGGATTGAACCCAGGGGCATACTACCTCTGAGCTGCACCCCCAGCCCTATTTTTTTATTCTTTATTTTGAAACAGGGTCTCACTAAGTTGCAGAGGGCCTCACTAAGTAGCTGAGGCTGGCCGCAAACCTGTGATCCTCCTGTCTCAGCCTCCCAAGTACTGGGACTACAAGCGTGGGCCACCACACCCCACTTACTTATTTATTTTTAATATTTTTATTTGTCAGATGAAATCTAATAGTCTAGGAATCTATGATCTAGGAATTTTTCTTGCTTTTTTTTCTTTGAAAACTATAATTCTGTGCATCTCAATAACTCTATTCTGTAAAAAGACTGAAAATGTTATTTAATTATTTAATTTAATTTCTTTTTATTGCGGTATGGGGGATTGAACCCAGGGCCATTTTACCTCCGAGCTACACCCCCAGCCCTATTTTTTATTCTTTATTTTGAAACAGGGTCCCACTAAGTTGAGGAGAGCCTCACTAAGTAGCTGAGGCTGGCAGTGAACCCGAACCTGCAGGTCTCAGCCTCCCAAGTACTGGGATTACAAGCATGCGCCACCATGTCTGGCTTTTAATTAAATTCTTTAGACCTTGCCTCAATGAAGGCAGGTCTGCATTAACTTAAAGTAGAATGTGAAAGTCATGGGGGAAGAGATTATTGTGTTTCATTCAGTGCTATATTCATGGTACCTTGAATACTATTTGGCACACAATAGGTACTAAATAAGGATTTGTTGACTGAATACTAATGAACATCATCTGTTTATCTAGTGATAAATGTCTTATTCTATGTTGGTATATATAAATATTTTCTATAGCTTATATCTATACCTAAAACATGACCTCAATTTATTTGTTATAAGTTATTGAGGCAGGTTAGTTCTTGAAGTAGCAATAGACACCTCCTCTCCACCACTGGGAATTGCCCCCCCCAGGGAGAAGGGCACCCCTACCCAGGAGGCAGAAAGCCAGGTTGATTGTACTGACTGGGCCAAGGGTGGGTTACCCTGCACTGACTGACCCAAAGTGGACCAGTCAGATTTTCCCAGGATGTCACACTGGAAACAGACAACGGCTGGACCTGTAATGAACTAAAAACCCATAGGAAAGCCACAAACTACAATATCAATTCAGGAACCAAAAATACTAGTGAGTGTGGCAGGAGAGAAGAAAGTAGGTGTGAAGAGAACAGAAGACAACAGAGAATGCCACATGGGATCCTGGTACTTGTCCAGGCTCTTGTTCTCCACTGTCCCTGAAGCTGGACTGCACCCCTGTTTGTGAGTTCCCTTAGATACCTCTGGAATCCTTATAATGAATGTTCTTTTAGTTTTGTTGTTATATTTTGGGTGTGGGGAGGGGTACTGGGTACATACTACCTCTGAGCTACACCCCCAGCCCTATTTTATTTTTTATTTTGAAACAGGGTCATGCGGTGGCCTCTAGCCTGTGATCCTCCTGTTTCATCCCCCAAAGTACTGAGATTACAGGTGCGTACCACTGCACACACTTTTCATTATTATTAATGATAATTTATTTTAGTATGTGTTTACTTAAAATAGTTCGACTTTATTTCCATTAAAACCCCAAAACCTTAGGACCAAAGAATTCTAACAAAATAACAGCTATTTTAATTTTATGTTACTGTTAACTTTATCCCTGAGAATTATGCAATGTTTATTTAAAAATTTACCAGCTTAATAACTCTTCAGCTGAAGTTTTTACTCAGCAAAGAGGTTTTTTTTTTTTCTTAAAAGCTATCCACACAGATATCCCCAGAGGCAGGCATTTAAGCAGCAGGAGGTGAGAACAGCCCTTTCTCTGCCAAGTATATAGTTATTTCAAGTAACCTGCAAATACAGACAAATGCCCCCATCCATAGCACGTGACTGGCCCCAGTGAAAAATGTTAGAAAATTTTCTAGGGAGGGGGTAAAGCTCAGTGATAAAATGTGTGAGGCCCTCGATTCAATCCCCAGCAATATAAATAAATATATATATGATATATATATCATATATATATATATACATATACACATGTAATTTGTTTTAAACTCCATTAAATTAAAATTTAGCCATTGCTTCTAATTCAGTGAGGTCATTTTTTTCTATCAAACCGTTAATTGGCCACATGTACCAATAGCTCTTCAAGTATCTTTATCATTGGAAAATGCATAACGTTTTCCAGGATTGAGGCAGAACATTTTCCTGCAAGATGATTAACAATTAACAACTCCAAGGTGTCTGCTTTAATAAACTTGTCTTAGGACATCTCATGTAAAATGTTCAGTTGAAATCATTTTATCCAGTTCATTATCTTACATCTTCTAGTGTTACTATGTGAAAGAGTGTAATTCAGAACCATAGTACCAATATGATATTTATATTACACTCACAATGGACAGTTAATATACCTAAGAACTGTATGACCAAGGTAAAAGCAAAAACAGCAATGCCTCTTTTCTGAAAAAAAAAAACTCACTTATCTCCTGTGTTGGATCTGTATCAGTTATACATTATTATCTGTACCTCTGGTGGGGAAAAAAATAAAAGTAGATACATTACTGGAGACAACATGGTTATAAACATCCCCTCTAGTTATAAAAGATAGACAAATTAATTTTTCTTTTTTTCTATATTGTTAAGTTTTACTAGAAGGCAGCAAAGTTGTGTAATAAATATACAGTAAGATTAAAATGGGATTACAGAGAATGATGAGATACAGCTTTGAATTTGTTAAAAACTGTAAATGAGCTTTAAAAAGTAATATTTTTCACCAGGTGTGGTGGTGCACACTTGTAATCCCAGTACTTGGGAGGCTGAAACTGTAGGATCCGGGTTCACGGCCAGCTTCAGCTACTTAGCGAGGCCCTCTGCAACTTAGTGAGACCCTATTTCAAAATAAAGAATAAAAAAAAATAGGGCTGGGGTTGTAGCCCAGAGGTAGAATGCCCCTGGGTTCAATCCCTGGTACCACAAAAAAAAAATTTCTAATTGTGAAACTACTGCTAACACAATACAAAGAGGAAAACAAGAATCACTTATAATCTTGTTAATAGTTAATTTTTGGTGTATTTCCTCCCAGAATTGTTCAAGGAATTCATTTGCTCATTTATTCTTGGTGATTCTTCAGTATTCAAGTGCATACTCTCCTTGCATTCTTGGTGCCTAACGTCACCTTTAATAATCCCATTACCCCTCCACTTCAGCCACCTGCTATAGTGACTGCACTCTGGACCTCCTCCAAGTTACTGGGAGCCTTCTCCAGAAGCTACATCACTCCTGCCTGACCAGTCAGGTTGCTCTACTGCCCGTCCAATGAACCCACCACTTTTCACTGTTCACCCTCTTCTTTCTGCCTCATTTTCCTTCCTGATCCATGTTGGATTCATGGGGCAAGATCACAGTCACACTCTTGCAACACCTTCAACTCTCCTTCCCCCTCTTCTTTGTTGTACTCACTCAGCAAAACCCTAGCCGTGACTGTATCTTGCCCTTGATTAATGAACTTTTCCTGTTTTGTGTTACATTCAAAAATACAAACTTCAAGTGGACCATCAAATGTTATCAGCCTATGTTTTTTCACAATGGAACATTTTAATATGTTTTTTTTCTGAATCACAAAGATCTGTTGGCAAAAAATGTGTAAGATTTTGTGAGATTTTAATATTATAACCAGTGAGTTCAAATATAGATGGATAGATATAAAGAAATAATTTTGTACTCTCCAAACAGAGAAATCTATTTCTTTTGTGAAACATTTATAAACATCAATCATTAACCTGGCAAAATTTTTTAAAAACTGAACAAATTCTCAAAAGTTTTACAGGCCACGCTCCATGGTGCAAAGCTATAATCCCAGATGCTTGGGAGGCTGAGACAGGAGGACCACAAGTTTGAGGGTAGCCTGGGCAACTTAGTGAGAACCTGTCTCAAAAAAAGGGATGGAGGGATGGGCATGGTGGCGCATGCTTGTAATCCCAGTACTTGGGAGGCAGAGACCAGAGGATCCGGGTTCGGGGTCAGTCTCGGCTACTTAGGGAGGCCCTCCGCAACTTCGTGAGACCCGGTTTCAATAAAGGATAAAAATAGGGCTGGGGGTGTAGCTCAGAGGTAGAATGCCCTTAGTGAGGCCTCTGCAACTTAGTGAGACCCTGTTTCAAAATAAAGAATAAAAAATAGGGCTGGGGGTATAGCTCGGAGGTAAAATGCCCCTGGGTTCAATCCCCACTACCCCCCAAAAAAACCCTTAACTACTTGGGAATTAATAGCTATCTAAATCTCTGAATCAGAGAGAAAATGAAATATGGTATTATAAATTATCTACAAACTCTAGAAATAAATTCAAATGATATTTTATGTAAAATATATGGTATATAGCTAAAGGGGTACTCAGAGAATAATGTATCACTTTAAGTTTATAACTACAAAAAATAATAAATAAACTATTCAATCTCAGAAATTATTAAAAACAGCAAAACACCTAATACTTGGGAAGCTGAGACAGGAAGATCACAGGTTCAAGGACAGCCTCAGCAAGTAATAAGACTCTCAGCAACCTAGCAAGACCCTGTTTCAAAATAAAAATAAAATGGGACTGGGGGTGTATCTCCCAGGGGTGGTACAATGCCCCTGGGTTCAATCCCCAGTACCACAACAAACAAAAACAGCAAAACAATTGAAAGGATATGGGAAGTATGAATATGCAAAGATAAAAGAAAATTAGTAAATTATGAAATAGTCAACTAAAAACCAAATCATAGGGATTAAAAAGAAAAATCTAAGCCTAATAAATGAAACAACACAAAACACACACACACACACACACACACACACACACACACACACACCTATAACTTCAGGTATAACTAGAGACAAGGAAGAGGCCAAATTAATTATATGCAGCCTTGTGACAATATATCTGAAATTCTACAGAAGATGTATTTTCTATAAAGGTACAAAACAATTTAAGGATTGCCTAATTGCTCTTAACAGACCAATAAAGAGAAGCAAGAAAGATTGTTAAGTAAGAAGTAATGTACTTTGGGTTAAAAACATAGGAATGACCATGTGGCTCTATTTTTTAATCAATTCCTGCTCCCATCACCTCAATAAAACAAAAATGAAGGCTTTAAAATGTGTAAACATATGGCAATGAAGAGACCACACACGAGGGATTTCAACAAATTTATCTGCCTGGTATTCTAAATATTTTTTATAAGTTTACTTGCCCATACCATGAAATGATTATTTGTATAACTTCCTCTGTTCTCAAAGTTCTCCATACTATCCCCAACTAGTAACTATGTAATTTTTCAATGAGAAGTTAAAATCCTTGGAGGGAATCGAATCTGCAAACCTATTTGTAGTTGTCCTCATCTTCCATCCTCTACATACTCTCAAAGAGTACCCCATCAACTCGGGCAGTGGACTGTATGCCTTTAAGGACTTGACCCACTTATCCCTCCCCTCTGTTTTCTGCCTCATCAACCTCTTCTGTGTCATTCCCATCGGCATGCACACTTACTTGTTCCATCCCAAAACCTCCTTGGACTTCTTTCTCTAGCCATGGATCCTTTTCCCTGGTCTCCTTCACAGCCAAACTTCTCCGTACATTTGTCTCCACTCCCTTGAGGGGCTTCCTCATGCCCCACTCACTCCTTAGCTACACCAATCAGACTTCTGTCACCACAACTATACTGACACTCTCTTGTCAACCTCACCAGTGACTCACCTCTCCCCAGTCCACAGGGTGCCTGTGTTCATCTTATTTGACCCATCAACAGCATTCAGCCTGATAGACCCCGCTCTCCTAGTTGGAGTGTTGTTCTCTCAGTGTGTACTAGAGCCGGTTCACAGTAGCAAGTATTTACACCATGAAAATCAGTAAATGTCTCAAATCATATCTCTTTTTCCCCTCCTGGGGAGCTGGTTATGAAACATTTACCACTGCTTCCAAAACATCCCATTCTCTTGTTATTTCCATCTTCACTAACATTGTCAGCTCTTTAGTGGAGCCCCTCGAAATGACCCCTAAGTGTTCAAGTATTTTATTATTTGATCCTGGGCCCTCTTTCTCACTGTCTTGTTGGGAGATCAAATCAATTTCTATGATGGAAATACTCTCCTGATCTTAGGCCTATGACTAAAATGGATCAGGTAGTAAGTAGATTCATTGAATTCAGTTAGGTAGCAAATAAGTAGTCAGTCTCCTTTTGAACAATTGCTTCTGGCTTGCCCTAAACCCTAATATAGAGACTGAATGCCTGTCTTGGGACACCAAATGACCACATGATCTTAGTTGTCCCAAATGAACTGAGGTTATCTGATCTGCCAAAAAATAAAATGGAGCATGCAGGCAGGAGTATATAAATGAGTGGTATCTACACAATTTGAAGCTAGCAGATCTCAGAGACACAAGCACATTGCAAGAGCAGAGGACTCCTGCTCCCAGTGCTTTTTCTCTCTTGCTGTGTCTGTATACCTTCCTTCAAACCATTCATATGCCCTCTTAAGGAATTTTCTGTGACCAATTGATTAGAGAAGAATAAATCCTAGCCTAGTTCTCAGACAGTTTCACATTGCTCCAGCACCATCTGCAAGTGGACTCTGTAGCATTACTGTCCCAGCTAAGGAGACACAAAGGAAAGTGGTGAAGGAAAATCTTCCCAGTGGGCAGAATTTCAAGCAGTTCATCTGGTTGCCTGCTTCGCTTGGAAAGAGTCAGGGCTAGAAAGACAGATATATACTGCCTCATGACTGGCTAATGGTGGTTTGGCAGGATCACTACTTCTCAAGTGAGATTCCCTGAGAGGATTAGTATTAATGCCCTTTGCTTTCCATTGTATGTAACAAATTAATCTTTTATGCATCCAAATTAGCTTATTTTGTGTGCAACTCGGTATATTTCATCCTTCTTCAAATTGAGTAGTAGTCCCTCAAATAATTTTCTGAATGGTTTAATTCTCTCCCAGGAGTTCAGATTTAAAATGCTGAAGTGAATGATCATAGATTTGGAAGGAATAAGACAAAATTTGATGAAGAATATACACTCAGACTAGGCACAAGCAGGAGGATATTTGTGACTAGCTTGATACTCCAACATCACTTCATGATAATCAGGTAGATATGATGACTCATGGATACCATTCTACTTCTTTCTTTAGATAGCTATTCCAGTATTTATATAGTGGTCTCATGAACAAAGTAGCCATGGTGTCAGGGATAAAGGTTTTGTATGGATTCAGCAACATGGGCTCTCTGTATTAGTTAGCCTTTGCATCACTGTGACCAAAACTATCAACAGGAACAACATAGGGGAGGAAAGGTTTATTTGGCTCATGGTTTCAGAGTTATAGGCCATGGTTGGGTAGCTCTAAGGCAGAAACATCAGGGTGCAGGATGGCAAGGCATGGCAGAGGAGAGCTGTTCAATTCATGACAGCCAGGAACCAGAGAGAGACAGGAAGCAGCAGGAAGCAGCTAGGAACAGATACAGTCCTCAAGGCCACACCCCCATGACTCACCTCCTCTAGCCATACCCTACCTGCCTATAGTAACCACCTAGTAAGTCCATTCACATTATTAGTCCATCAGAGGACTAATCCATTGATGAGGTTAGAGCCCTCATGATTCCATTGTTTCACCTCTGAACATTTCTGCATTGCCAATACTTGAGTTTTGCTGGGGGACATTCCAGAGCCAAACCCTCACACTCCCTTTTCTCAACACTGATCTGACTGCTTAGTGCCCACTCTGTCAATAGCAGAGGCTCATGCTGATTCCTCAACTTGAAACATTTCCTTACAGAACCAGCCAGATTCATCACATTAGACTGAAACCACACTTAGGAAATTTAATATTAACATACTATTATCTAATACCCAGCCCATATTCAAATTAATTGTCCCAATAATGTCTTCCATAGCCGTTGTGTTTTACTTAATCCATGATCCAGCAATTTAGTTGTCATGGCTATTCTTCTTTATTCTAGAACAGCCCATCCCCCCCCCATTTTTTTTAACTTTCATGGCATTGAGGTTTTTGAAGAGTCCAGGTCTGTTTTGGATTTTTTTTTTCAGAATGTCCTTCAGCTAGGTGTGGTGGTGCACGCTTGTAATCCCAGGACTTGCGAGGCTGAGACTGGAGGACCCGGGTTTGCAGCCAGCCTCAGCTACTTAGTGAGGCCCTCTGCAACTTAATGACACCCTGTTTCAAAATAAAGAATAAAAAATAGGGCTGGGGGTATAGCTCGGAGGTAGAATGCCTCTGGGTTCAATCCTCAGTACCGCAAAAAAAAAAAAAAAAAAAGAATGTCCTTCAATTTGGATTAGGATTAGATGCATGTTTGACATTTTTTGGCAAAAATACTATGTACATAGGAAATATTGTGTCCTCAATGCATCACATCAGGCAGCACATTTATTCTATGATAAGTTTAATTACTCAGTTATGGAACTTTCTCCATGGTAAAAAAAATACCATTTGCCATTCACAAGTCATCTAAGGAATTATGGTACTTGGAGAGTGTGTGAATATTCCTTAGCATTTCATACTATCATTTTAGCATCCATGAATGATTCTTCTCAGACTTCATGATTATTATGGTGTTTGTAAAATGGTGATTTGGTATCTGTCTTATTCTTTCTACCTTTATTAATTGCCCTTCTTCTCTATAGCAGAATTTTTCTTCCCCCTTCCAACTTTTTCCTCTCTATTTTTAATGATAGTACACTAGATTCATGCAATTTAACTCAAATTGACATGCTAAAATCCATTTCCATAATTATTTTGAAGTTCATAGTTCCCTAATTTAGCCAGTGGAATCCTTTAAGCTGGCCCTTGTGTCCTTTTGATATGTCCTCATCAATTTTTTGAGCTTTTCGTACTGTCATAGTAAGATGTTCCAGGTTCACCTTATATTTTTGCTGTTCCAGCCCTTTGGAATCAACTATTTCTTCATGGCCCTATTTTTGTTTGTTTAATGGGGAATGACATTGAGAAACCAGAATTTAGGTGTTGGGTGTGCTCTTTACCATAGGGCCTTCTCAATGGATAAAGCTAAGAAACGTGCCCTAAAAACCGTGAGTTTACACTAATACCTTCAGTTCCAACCCAATACCTGAGGCTTCTTATTCCCTCACCTCATGCTTCCCACAGTTAGAACTCTGTCTCCCCAGAAAATTCAACAGATTTACGCTTTTGCACAATCCTACAATACACTCAAAATAGTTTCAGAATTGTGGTGCCAATACCACTACCAACAACAAACCTACTTTATGAAGTTCATAATTTTTTTCTGCAATTTTAAAAACGAATAGTGTTTTCTCTCATTTAAGAAAGTATTAGAATAAAGTGTGATGAAGTATTCATATTTGTCAATTCTGGATGACAATGACTTGAGTTTTATGTCATTTATTGTTTTCTTTTTAAAACTATTAAGGTGTAATATCCATGTAGAATGGTATACTTAAAAGTAAAAGAATTTTAACTAATTGACACTTACGTGTTTATAGGAGAGAGTTTCTCTATGGTCAATACAGAGAAATAGAATTGTTGGGTTCCAGCTTGTGTGCATTTTAAGACACATTTCTCAAGTGCACTTCAAACTGAGTTTATTTTCCCACCAACATTGTGTGAGAATATTTATTTGCCTACAGGCACAACAAAACTCAATTTCAAATAACTTAATTTTTGCCAACCTAATGGTTGAAATATTAGTATCCCATTGCATTTATCCTGGTAGAAGTAATTTTTAATTCAGTTATTGGTTATTGGAATTGAAAATTGCATGTTAATTTCCTTGTTTTCCTATTTGATTATTAATCTCTGTTTCAAATATTTTAAAGTTGTTTTATAGTTTCATTTTAATATTATCTACCTTCCCATTATGATGTCGTTATGAGGTCAGGCTGTAACTTCAAGTAGTAAGCACTTATCCCTGGCATCATTTGTTTATTTATGTACAAATACTCTTAATGGAATTTCTCTATTACAAAAGTAACTATGTGTTTATTTTTTAAATATTAGAAAGTCCAGATAGGAGGAAGAAAATAAGAATTGCTTGCAATACCATCTCCTAGATAAAATACTGTTAATAACTTCTTTTTGCTTATAACATGACGTAATGAATTACTTTTCTTTTACCATGGTTTTATGACTCTCCTCTTAACATGTGTTAATTTTTTAAAACTTGGGATGTGTTTGGGGCTATCCCTCCTATTATATTTACTTGTGTGTGTGTGTGTGTGTGTGTGTGTGTGTGTGTGTGTGTGTGTGTGTGTGTTGTGCCTGCACTGCTGAAGTCAGGGAGACTTTCCAATCCCTCCTCCCCCCTCGGAGCCAGCTACCCCTCACTGCTTTTCTAGAGACAAACTGGATACACTGACCTTGTGCACCATTGAGTTGTGACTAATGATTGTTCAACTTAAAGTACATGAAACACAGTACTTGGGAGGCTGAGAAAGGAGGATTGCAAGTTCGAAACCAGCCTTAGCATCTTATGAAACCCTGTTTCAAAATAAAAATTTTTACAAAGAGTTTGGGGTATAACTTGGAGGTAGAATGCCCCCTGGGTTCAATCCCCAGTACCAAAAAAATGTGCATAAAATGAAAACACCTTGTGACATCATTTCTCCTGGAACAAATCAAATCAGATGTATAAACATCTTCCTATAAATTGTGGACAAAGGGAAGTCCTGAAATTATTAGTAAACAAGTCTAGGAAATGAAAATTGATTGTCCAATTCCCATTTTTACCAGTTTAATGTGTGTAAGATGCTATTCCTATCTTCTCTTTATTCCTTTCTCCCTTTCTTCCTTTTGCAGGGCTTTCATAATTTCACTCAAGAGTTTTAACCTCTAACTCGTTTTCCTCACATTCCCACCACCTTCTACTCTGAGGGCTTTCAGGTCCGCAGTTCTCCATGTTGAAGAGTGGGCTACTACATGTAAGGTCAGTGCAAACCCCTCAAATCCCCACTTGTAGTTCTGGAAGTGAGGAAGCGGGCATTTGTGTACTGTGAGTGACCCTCCACACCCTACACCCATGGTCTTCATGCAGTCCCTTCAGCAGCTCTTTCTACAATAGTCAGTGGATGCTGGAGTGGACTTGTACTGCCTCTAGAAAGCACATTAGTAAAGCTTTAGGAATTTTACAAGCTGATTGTTAAGCATTCATTATTAAAAACCAAGCCGGGCGTGGTGGTACATGTTTGTAATCCCAGTACTTGGGACGCTGAGATAGGAGGATTGCAGGTTCAAAGCCAGCCTCAGCTACTTAGTGAGGCCCTCCACAACCTAGTGAGACCCTGTTTCCAAATAAGATATGAAATCGGGCTGGGGGTGTAGCTTGGAGGTAGAATGCCCCTGGGTTCAATCCCCAGTATAAAAAAAAAACAAAAAAACCCCTAAATTTTATAAACTTACAATTAAATTATATAAAAATGCAGATAATAAATACTCAAAACTCATGGCTTCCTCATTATTTTACTGCATCTTACTATTATTCATGCTCCTGTGGTTATTTGTGCCTATTACCTCTGTAGGGTGCACATGTTACATAATGGTGTCCTACTGTGCCTCTTTTCTCAATCTGTGTTCTCTTGATAGCTTTTAATTGGTTGTGGTGGCAATATTAAAACACTGAAATTGGAAAAACACTACCTATCACAGTTTGATTTACTGTTTTGTTGAATGCAATGAAGAAATGCAGATTAAACTTAAAATGAATCGTGTCTATAGCCCTTACATTATAGGTAATCTCCCAACTCAAGGAAATACTCTTCCAGTATTTGAAAAGTATCATTTGATTCAACAAAGAAGTTGCTTACATCACTACCAAGTGACATTCCCGTGTATATCTTTGTTGTTTAACTTTCCTCTTAGTCCTGACATAAATGAAAATATCAATCAGTATTTGTGCCAGAACTATATTTTCTCATTGGTTACAATCTTAGGTTGGCATTGGATATAAGAATTTGGCAAAAAATCAGCCAAAATATCCTTTGAGAATTAATTCTTTGAGAATTCATAATAATAAAGAATAATATATATTTTATTATCATTTGTAAATTGTGTGCTACACAATTTATATCAGTAAGATGTATGATGAATTGTGTGCATCTATTTCTATATCTCTATGTATGTATAGATGCATGTGTGTGTATATATATATATATACACACATATATATATATACACATATATATATATATATATATATACATTTTTTTGAGAGCTGATGGGTAAGCTTTCACCAGCACACCATCAGCCATAGGTGACAAACTGCCAGCCCCAGGCCAGATGGGAACCACTGACATAGTTTTGACCCATATGATGTTAGAAAACAAACAAAAAACACTGAATGGATGCAAATGTTTGCAGATTGCAAGGTTTCACATAAAAAGCTGGAATTCCGAATTCTCTTGAAGCATCAGATCTAGCCCCACGGTGTTCCCTGGCAGCACTCAGCTGGAGCTGAGCCATAGTGGACACCCCCAACCCCTGCCAAATGCACTTCAGGTACACCCTCAGTTTACCACCATCCCCTCCACTCCCTGCTGCTCCCCTCATCTTTGGACAGAGTGTCAAATGCCATTAATCCCCATGTCTGTGCTTTGGATTTTCTGTCCCTTATTTATCCCACAACAGCGCAACCCAAACCACATTTTCAGTTCAGAAATCTGGAAACCCAGACAGGTGTGCTGGTGCATGCCTGTAATCTCAGTACTTTGGAGGCTAAGACAGGAGGATCACAGGTTGGAGGACAGCCTCAGCAACATAATGAGATTCTCAGCAACATAGTGAGACCCTGTGTTAAAACAAAAAATAAAAAGGGCTAGGGTGTAGCTCAGAGGTAGAATGCCCCTGGGTTCAATCTCAAGTCACACACATACACATACACACACACACACACACACACACACACACATGCACACACACAGAAATCTTGAAACCTCAGGCTTGATTTATAACTAAATTAGTTTTCACTTTCTATTGGTTTAAATCCCATTAATCCACAATGATTTCTCATAAGAATCACATAAAACATAAGTGAAAAGGCTTTGCAAGTATTAAAAGCTACCAAATGGAAGACATTTATAAGTTGCCCATAATTTTTAACATCACTTAATTTTATACATTATTAATAAATGATCATTAAAATTCAATTTGTTACATTTTCAGTAAATAATGACAGTAAATATATATTTATATTTCTCTTCACTTACATCTTTCTTGCTTTATCCCCCCCCTGCCTCTACCTTTTTCTATCACTTTTGATGTTACCTCTGAAGTACAATGTCAGTAATGAGGTCATTAGATTTTTCTATTAAAATTCATACTTTGGTCTTTGCTTCGGTCTAATTTAAACACTGACATTATGGACTCATGCTAATTAGCCTGGATGGCCAAATCCCCCACCAATTAAGCAAATGTAGAAATTTTAGGTTATTTCAGTTATCCTATGTTAATATTAAAAGGGAAAAATGTAATGAATGTGATCTATAATGAATGTGACCAATCTGAGACTTCTGTCATTTCATAGTAAAACTATTTCTTTTCATTATGGTATCATGAGCGCAATAATGTTTCAACTTCGTTGCATTCTAAAATTAGATATTTGTACCACAATTGTCATGGATTCTTCATATTCTACTTTAATGGTAAACTTCCCCTCTGTGAGGGGAAGTTTCTTTGTACAATGGTGAACCAATTAAAGTTTTAAATAATATATTGCTTTAGTTTCAACACACACAACACCACTTTGTGTTAACCATGTCATATAAAGTGTCGTAATTTTCTAATCTTATACTTCCAAATGGACTGACCACCAAAAGTTCTGTTAATTATCTAAAACTTTTTTACCAGGAGCTAGGGGTGTAGGTCAGTGGTAGAGCTTATGCCTAGCATGCATAAGGTTCTGGGCTCAATCCCCAGCACACATACAAAAAATTATCTATTAATGATTTTAGCACTTTTACTCATGGGAACAACATTATAAATGATTATTAGATTCCCAGGCTAGCCCCTAATATAATTTAATAGTTCTACTGATATTAATGTAATTCTGATTAATCTACTTCTTATTCCTGGAGCAAGAGAAAAAGAGAGGGGAGAAAAGAACGCCGGGCGTGGTGGCGCACGCTTGTAATCCCAGTACTTTGGGAGGCGGAGACCGGAGGATCCAGGTTCTCGGCCAGCCTCAGCTCGCTCTCTCTCTCTCTCTCCTTAGTGAGGCCCTCCGCAACTTCGTGAGACCCGGTTTCAAAATAAAGTATAAAAAAAATAGGGCCGGGGGTGTAGCACGGAGGTAGAACGCCCCTGGGTTCAATCCCCGGTACTGCAAAAAACAAACAAAAAAAAAAAGAAAGAAAAAATGAGAAAAGAAATAGAAGTAGAATAGTGGGGGCAAAGAAGATGCAAAGAAAGAGGAGAAAATGAGAAAGAAGGGCTAGAAGAAAACGTCCCGGGGTTAGGCAGGGCTCTATGCAAAATTTTGAGATATAGCATATGCAATTGTTTTTTGTCCTCCAATTTTCACCTCTGCACCCCCTCTTTAGAACCCTGGTTCCCTCATTTGGTGCCAAGGTCCTTGCCTGTACTGCCTTTCCTTACCCTCTATAAATACACTCTCAAAACCCCCACTTCTTGATGCATCTGTTCTTAGCAAGGTATTTGGGAAACATCAGTCTAAGAGAACCTAGTCATTTTGTGGAATTCACAGTTCCGAAACCTCCGAAATCTATCATCTTGACTTAGGGGAATTCCAGGCAATGTCACAAAAATGAAGCAGAAAAAAATTTAAGGCAGTCCAATTCCCCCCTTATCCACAGTTTCGTTTCCTATGGTTTCAGTTACTGGCAGTCAACCATGGTCTGAAAATATTACATGGAAAATTCCAGAAAAAAAAACAATTCATAAGTTTTAAATTCCAAGCAGTGTGTGGAACAGTATCCCGAGTAGTGTGATAAAATCTCACGCTGTCCTCCTGGTAAGTGCTTCCTGTAAGCATCATCTCACATCATCACAAGAAGGAGGCTGAGAGTACAGAGCAGTAGATATTTTGAGAGACAAGGAGCACGCACATTCACGTAACTTATATTACAGTATATTGTTATAATTGTTCTATCTTATTATTAGTTATTGCTGTTAATCTCATAGTGCACCCAATTTATAAATTAAACTATCATAGGAATGTAGGCAGAGGAAAAAACAGCATATATAAGGTTTAGTACTATCTGCTATTTCAGGCATCCACTGGGGGTCTTGGAATGTTTCCCCCACAGATAAGGGGGGACTGCTGTATTTTGAAAGAAGATACCTTTCTTAGGGGTTATGCCCTAGACTGAGCCCCAGTACAAAGTCCCTGACATGTACTGTTCTCTCCACTTCTGGTTTGACATCTCTCCATAGACTCCCAGTTCTAAGGACCGAGGCTCTAGCCGCCCTCAAGTCATGTCTCCTGACTGAATCAAGTTTGTTTTTGGTTGAGTGTAGGGCAGAGCAAGCTGGTTATTTGTGTGTGTGTGTGTGTGTGTGTGTGTGTGTGTGTGTGTGTGTGTGTGTCTGTGTGTGTCTATGGCCAATGGGGGTTGGAAGGAGGAGGCACAGTTGTGAGTGACGATACCTATCTTATGGCCTTATTTCCAGATTCCTTGTTCAAACGATCCATTATTTTTCAAAGTTCTCAGAGGCTGGACATAGTTACAATGTTAGTAAATGACTGTGACAACATAGCTTTCGTTGCTTGGCATTGGGAAGGTTTTAAAGTAAGAAAAGTCTGGAAAGTTGTTGGCAATGCTGGCAATGTTTTTGATACTATATGATTTCAAGGACGAGTCCCTGTTGAAAAGAGCCATGTCTAAGAATGAGATATACATACATGTTTGCCAGTCTTTGTGTAATGACACAGGCTTCTCTTTGGAGTCGCTGTCCCCACTGCTATGGATGAGTAAGCTCTGCTCTGGGAAGGGATGCTTGGCCTCTGTGTTGATGCGGAGCCTCTTCAGCCCGCAAATAGCCAGGTAGTCGGCAGGGAGGGTGTTGGAGCTGCACAGGGAAAGCTTCAGGTCCCGGACGAGTGTGAAGTTGAGCAGGCGGCCCAGCACTGCTGTGTCCGTGAACCAGATGGTCAGATGGCCATTGTAGCTGGCTCTCTCTGCTGCAAAAGGCAGGACAGTTTTACAGCTGCACAGCAGGTTGGCCAGACTGTAGTCACAGTCCCGAATGTCTGCAGAGCAACTGCACTTCCGAATGGTGTTTTCCTTTGTGAAAATCAGCGTGCTGTTCTTCTGACCTTTCGTGAAGCGGTCAAGTGCAAAGATGCCCAGTGCGCCAATGAGAAGGAAGCAGTGTCTGGAAGGCGGTGCCATTCTCGTCTGGTGTGGCCAGTGTGTTTCTGTTTCTCCTTCATGAGGCAATTCGTTGGAACTCACCTGAAAGAAAATATACGGCTCTGTCATCGCCGCCTCTCATCAGAAACGCACAGCTTATGGAAAAGGAGCCCCGAAATTCCCAGTGGTAAATGTTCCTCTCTTGCAATTCTAATAAACGCGGGCAATTATGTTATCTCAGACCTTCATGAGAAGCAGCAGCCAGACCTCTAACTATTCAGCTGACAGTGAAGTCTGCTCACAGTGAGATTAACCCACCAAGAGAGCCGGAGCAGATACACCTCCTGCATTCTGTCTATGGGCAGGGATTTAGAGTTATTTGAACGAGCGCATTCTCCAAACATCCGATTACTAGTATTTAGTACCTGTTAACCCTAAACATACTCATGCCCTCCTTCCCCCTCAGTAGCTGACTTCCTGGAATTCAGGAGGCAAACAGTTCCTTGTAAGATTCAGCTACCCACACCCTGACTGTTGAAGAACATAACATGTTGTTTAATGTTGTAAATGAAACATGTAGATAATAGTAAACTTTCATTTCTAACTAGACACATGTGCCTTGCACCCAAGCCCTGAGCATCTTAATATGTTTATAGGTCCATTCAGCCTTTTTCCTGGCTCTACAAATATATAGTTGTGTGAGGCCGAAGAACAGCCATGACAGGCTGTGCTTCTGAAGGAACTAGACTAGGCCCAAGTTTCTGTTTCTCAGAAACTAAACCAAGAGATGTTCCCACAGTAACCACCGTTTGGTGAGGCCTATCAGAACAATGGTAGGGCCTACAATCAATAGTTCCAACAGGTGTTCCCACAGAAACCATCGCTTGGTGGGGTCTATTGGAACAATGGTAGGGCCTGAACCAATAGTTCCAAGAGATGTTCTCACAGAAACCACCGCTTGGTGAGGTCTATTAGAACAATGGTAAAAAGTCCTCAACTCCCCAGGTGTGATGAGCCAATCAGAAACCCCCAAGTACCCTAAATTGATGCCAAAGATGTTTTTTTTTTAATAATTGCTGCTTATGTAATTAGAATGTATAAAAGCCTGAGTAATCTAGAGCTCGGGGTCCGAGGTCAATACTCCACTGTGCTGGATGAGACTTGGACCCTAGCTTGAGCTAGCCAATAAAGTTCCTTTGCTTTTGCATTATCGATTGGTGGAACTGGTCTCTCATTTCTCCGGGCACTCGAATCTTCAACCTTAGAGTTGGAACTACATTAATAAACAATATTAATAGATTAATAGCCCACTAATATCAATCCCAGTTGTCTTGATTTATCTAATCCTATCCTGAAGCAAATTTTATGAACAGATTTTTGTCAAATAATTTATCATGCCGGGTGTGGTGGTACACACTTGTAATCCCAGTACTTGGGAGGCTGAGACAGGAGGATTGCAGGTTTGAGACCAGTCTCAGCTACTTAGTGAGGCCCTCTGCAACTTCATGAGACCCTGTTTCCAAACAAAAAATATAAATAGGGCTGGGGGTGTAGCTTCGAGGTAGAACACTCCTGGGTTCAATCCCCAGTACTGCAAAAAAAAAAAAAAATTTATTATGGGATCCCAAACTAAGCAATATATGGGCACTGATAAATGAACTAAATAAGATAAGAAAGCATTTGTATTTTAAAGAGTAACACCGATGTCCAATTTTGGGGAAAAAGCTCTATAGTGCCTGGTCTATTATAGATGAGTGGCACTTTCTTATGGTATCATTGGAAAAGGCAGAAGGCACCAGATTTCAGTTTTGCAAAATGAATCAAATTTCTCCTGAGTTACCTGATGATTGAAGACAGAGACCAAACAATACAATTCAGTTCATCTGTGTTTACTGAACAGCATAGGTAGTGGAATACATGGAACAGGACTGTGACCAGGAGGGCCCAGAGCTATTAACAGAGCCATTACAGGAAGGAATGGGACACAATAGATGAAAGGGTTAAATAGTGTCCCAAGAGGGTGGTGACAGCAGGAAAGGGGCTAGGCAGACAGACAACATTAAAGTGCAAGATGCAACACTAAAGTGCACAAAGTGGCCAAACAAAGCAATGGGAGACCCCAGGGAGGCAAAGCTAAAAACAAGACCTGATTCTGCCTCCAAGAGATTATACTCAAAGGAGAAAGACGAATAAGGCTGAACTGAGGGGCCATTCTGAACATAGAGATGATTATAAGAACATAGTGGAGAGACAGGTTAAATTCCATTTGGGGGACTAGAGAATGTGGTTTATAGTGTTTTGTGTTTATTTTGAAGTTGACATAAGGTTTTCTTAAAGGATTTATTAACAGGTACATTTTGTAATAAAAGAAAAAGCTTTGAGAAACTTGGAAAGCCAGAGTTCTCCCTGATCAGGAGGCTTAATGGTTTTAAATAGTGTTAGAATATGTTGGTGACTACCCCACTTACTGAGGAACAGGGAATCATTTATTCATTACAAGATAATTTTAGATGATCAGATGTCCCAGATTCCATCAGAGGTTTCTGGGACTTCATGTCCCAGTGACCCTGCTTTCCCGGGACTAGGAATACCATCAATGCCATTGGCCCTCTCAGACCCCAGCCTGAAAGGGAAAGGGAGGAAGGGAGGAGCTTCTGTACATGAGCCCACACCTGGTGAGAAAATATGTCTCCTTCTTTCAGGCACTGATACTGTTTGGAGGCATGCAGGGAAGAGGAAAAGGGTTGGAAGGGGAAAGGACCTTGATTTGCTAGAACCTGTGAGACTAGAAGTCTCCAAAGGGATTTGCAAGCCACTGCCCAACAGTCAAGGCCCTGGCTGGACTCAGATGGTCCCTGCCTACTGGACATTGGGAAGCCCAAGGGCCAGAACCAGGAGGCCAGATGCAGGAGGCCTCACGGAGGGTGTACAGGTTAGGCAAATATCCCCAGTGGCTACTTTATGGAGTAACCACCAAAATGCCCGTTAGACATTGTTCTCCTTCTGTTTGCCATGTATTCCTTTCTTTAGGTTTGTTGTACATAGATTGTGAATATCCTAATTGCACTGTGTATGTATTAATTTGTGGACAGATTCCACCAAGGCATAAACAGAATGGGCACAAATAAGTTGCATTGATCCTGCCCCTTTCTATGGGTCTTCCCATGGTGGGGCTCATGGCAGAGGGGGAAATTCTCCAATGATGGAGCACACAGAAAGCTGGCATGCTGAGAAAATATGCTGGGCCAAGGTAGGCCAAAGGGTTCTGGCCCAACATGACCCCTCAACTCCACCCTTCCCACTGCCACCCCTGCCGCCCCATAGTTGGTCAATCTTCTCTGTCCTACTTCTGGAGATGCAAAGTCTTGTCACCTCATGCTAATTATGTAGGTAATTTTCCTTTTTCCCACTCAAGAAATATTCCCCTACTCAGATATTATCTCTTCCTTGAACTTTAGCATCGCATCCTCCAATCCCAGGCATAGTTAGGTGCAGACTCAATAACCCATACAAAAATGTTATTATAGAGATTATCATACTACACTGTCATTATTGGTTTAAATGTATCTTCCAGTGGGGTAGAGCCCCTCCAAGAGGCGCTTTTTTTTTTGGCTTTATATTCTCAGTTTCCAGTATAGTCCTTTGCACCTAGCAAGGACCCAACACATTTTATTGATTGAGTAGAAAAACATAGTTTACCAAATGCCAGTGTGCTAAAACTCGTTATAACTGTTGGTTATATAAATCCAACTCAGACTATCTTGAGATATATATCTATCTCATATTGAGAAATATGAGAAAATATTTGAAAAATCAAGAAAGGATTTCAGCCGGTCATGGTGGCACATGCTTGTAATCCCAGTACTTGGGAGGTGGAGACAGGAGGATCGCAGGTTCGAGGACAGCCTCAGCAAGTAGTGAGTCTATCATCAACCTAGTGAGACCCTGTTTCAAACTAAAAACATAAAAATAGGGCTGGCGGTGTAGCTCGGAGGTAGAATGCCCCTGGGTTCAAACCCCAGTGCCACAAAAAAAAAAAGAAAGAAAGAAAGAAAGGATTTTAAGTGTGACTGATCCAGCTACTCAAAGAAGAGATTCTGAGACATGACTCTTCATTTCTTAGATCTTACTCCGGGATGGGCTTCATTCTCAGATAAGCTCAACCTTCTGGGGGCAAAATGGTTACTAATAGATCCAGGTTTATCTTCTCCTAGCTGAGCAACCCCCAGAGGAATCAAGTCCAATAGTACCAGGCACAAATAAATTGGTCTCCCTGGAGCCTATGAGTAGGATCAGCCACACCGGAAATAATGGTCTGACAGGGCAGAAGGCTGGTTCCACCAGGGGAAATCAGGGGGCATTACCACAAAAAGGCAGAGGTAGGCAGAACAGAGGGTCCCCACAGGTGCATGTGTGAGCACAACCACCTTCCCCTCGCAGTCTCGGGAAACGCTGGACGTCGCTTTGATGAAATGCACCCCAATAATGCAGGCATGTGTTTCACAATTAGGGTGTGAATATGGTTTGTGCCCCACCCCCACCCCATCCTTGCTCCAGGTTGGTGTGTTGGAAGCTTGATCCCCAGTGTGGCGATGTTCAGAGGTGGTGAGACCTTTACCAAGGAAGTAATTAGGTCATCGGGGATGCTGCCCTTAGAAAGGATTGTTGGAGTTTTCCTGGGACCCTGGTTCATTCTTTTGAGAGGGCTGTGTGAGTGAGCCTCACCTTTCCCTGACCTCCAGCTTTCTGTCTCATCGTGTGATCCCTCTTTCCACACACTCCCACCATGATGCTATTTGCCAAAAGGCCCTCACCAGAGCTGGAGTTATGCTGTTTGGATTTTCAGCCTCCCAAACTGTGAGATAAATAAACTTCTTTGTAAAGTACCCAGCTTCAGGTGTTTTGTTATCGTAACAGAAAAAAGACTGATGCACTTACTTTGGGGGATACACCCAGGATTCCAGATTGTCTCCTTTAATGGAAGACCCCTTATTTTCATCTCAGAATCTTCAAGGAATTTTGCAGATATACACTTTGGGGACTGCATTTATGAAAGACATCCTTGCTATCTCCCCCAAGTCCTGGCTTTAAAATGTGTTTCTTGGGGTGCCCAGGCCCTGTCTTTCTTCTGCCCGTATGTCCAGTGCCACAGCTTAGATTTATATTTGACTGTCTAGTTCTTGCTGCAGCACTTCATCAATTTTATCATCCCAGTTTCTTCATTTATGTCTTTTCCCTAATTACCTTTCCTCCTTTAAAACAAAAATCACTTCTGATTTCAAATTAAACTTGCTCCTGAATTAAAATTTTAAATCACATTTGAGTTTAATTTCTAAAAGGATTTGAAGAGTGTCATGCAATTTTCCATAATTATATATTTTTGTCTTTCGTGTTAAGTTTATAGGATTCAAAACATCCTTATTTATGACATTTCAAGTCTGATTAGGGCAAATGGTCCAAATGCTATCCTCCCACTGACACAGTATCTCCTAACTAGTAATAATCTTATAAACAGAACTCGTCCAGTTTGAGACATTCCTCCTGGAGCCAAATATAAACATAATCTAGATGTTGGGCGTAATCCTAGATTGAGAAGGAATCTGTGTGGAATTTGTTTTGAAGTGACTGATGTCTGTATCAGCTTAATTCTTTGCTTTCATGCAGCAGTTGCTAGTATTAATCACTATTGAGATTCCGTTATCTGCAATTCAGAAATAACATTTAAAATGCTTCTAAAGAGTAGCTCTGGCTTTTAAACATGTCCAGTGATTGAAAGGCTCAAAGATTTAATGTGTATACACAATTTCAGCATCTTGCTTGAAAAAACTTAGGTGCACTGACACTATCTGAGTTTTTGTCATGGTTCCACAAAGTCACTTATTGTGTCTTATAATCTGGGCATATCAGAGACTTCTAGTGTCCACCAGTACCCATGTTCTCCTCTGGCACACTGCTGGGCTTCATTTCTAATGTCTTGTAGTGAAGTGGTGGCATGGGACTGAATTTTGACCAATGGAATATAGTGGAAGATTCTGTGGAGGACCTGAGGGCCCTAGAAGATGGCAGAATTATAGCCAATAGCTCAAGTCCCTGAACGACTGCATGGAACACAGCACACCCCCCTCCCTTAATGGCTCAAGACCATGATGCAAGAGCAAAAATAGACCTTCCTATTCTGAGCACTGATATTTTGAAGTTTGTCATAGCCCTCGTTTTACTCTAATACAGTGCTAGTGTTGCTTTGCAACATACTTTTTACAATCTCTTTTCTTGAAAGAAAATGAGAAATCAACATTGAGAAAACATTTACTTACTGCCAAGCAATATCCTAAGCCATGGAAAATCAAAAAGGAAAATGACTTTGTGCCTCCTTTTAGGGACTTGATGCTTGCCCAAGGAACTTACAGTGTACTATGGGAACAAATGACTGGACAATGTATTAGTGTCTTTGGTAGTGTTTGTTAAAGATGCAGAGCTGGGCGTGGTGGCACATGCTTGTAATCCCAGTACTCGGGAGGCTGAGACAGGAAGATCGCATGTTCGTGGCCAGCCTCAGCTACTTAGGCCCTCCGCAACTTAGTAAGACCCTGTTTCAAAATAAAGAATAAAAAAAAAATATAGGGCCGGGGGTGTAGCCCAGAGGTAGAATGCCCCTGGGTTCAATCCCCAGTACCGCAAAAAAAAAAAAAAAAGTAAAGATGCGGATGAAGTGTTGGGCTGGAAGAAATGGAAAAGACTACCAGAGGGGGTGTTATTTTGGGCTAAGCAAAGAAGAGGCTGGGGTTTGGAAAGGTGAGGCAGTGCAGAGACAAGGGTCACTTGAGCAAAATCTCAGAATGACTAAAGCACTTGGTGCACTCAGAGCACATATCAGTTGTCTTGAGGCCCATGAGTCTTAGAACAGTAGAACAGAATTAGATAAGACCTTGCTGGCCAAGCTGAGTAGTTTAGATTTTGTGTTGGCAGCACATTGGTCTCCAAACTCTTCTCATCTTTACTCCATCAACAAAAACTTTAAAACCCTCTCCAATACATATCAGTTTTTAATTTACAAAGACCATACATGTATTAGCATACTTACATATTATCCAAATTTAAAAATATACAAATGGTTTAAAATTTTGAGATTAAAAACAAAAATGAAAGTGTGAATATTTTCTACCTCACTGGTTTGGCCTGTGCACCCCATTTGATGTCAACACCCCTTTTGGGTCCCCCTGCAAGACGCAAAAATGAAGCAGAGAAGGTTTACATCAGGGGAGACCTGTTTAGATCCAGGTCAGAGGAAGAGAACTGAGGCTGCTGGGAAGAGACTGAATTGGGGGAAGAGGTGAGAGATAGAATAATGAATTCTAAGTAAGGGAACACTTTTTGTATTTTCTTTGAAGGTTTACATCTCTCCATTTGCTAACTCCTAACTTCAGGCTCTCCAGATGAACCTAATTTGGTATCTGGCATCTTTGAGGGGATGGGGATACCCAAGAGAGTAGGTCTGAGGAGGGAGGGAGGGGTAAGGACTAGGCTCTTTGCTCCTGTGGGTATGCATGTGAGACACCTGCCTGAACCCTCGAGGGAACCAGGGTGTTGAAAGTAGAGTCCAGGGGCGCAATGCTGGGAGCCATTCCTTATCTCATTCTTAGTATGCAATACAGCTTGCCTGAAAACTCTATTCCCAGAGACATGCATTGTTTTACTTATTTATTTATTTAGTCTCTGTGACCAAAATATCTGGCAAGTACAATCTAGAAAAAGAAAGGTTTATTTGGGACTCCGTGGTTTCAGAGGTCAGTCCATGATCAGCTGGCTCCACGGCAGGAACCATGGGTGTAGTGCTTCAGGGCATGGTGGAAGAAAAGCCACTCTCATGTCTGCCTGTCATGGCTGCCAGGAATCAGAGAGAGTGAGAGGAGGGGGCCAGGGAAAGTCCCCAAGGCCACATTCCCAGTGGCCCACCTCCTCCAGCCATGCCCCACCTCTGGACCTGGCTGCATTGGCAACACCGGAGATTTGGGAGGACATTTTAAATTCAAACCATAACATGGGCTCTGCTCTCAGACAGCCATCAGAAAGGCACAGTTCCCCTCCCAGAGACAGGAGGCTCTGAGCGGTTTCATCAGATCAGCAGCAAGCCCAGCTGCTGATGAGGACCAGCTAGGGGAAAGCTATGAAGCAAGTAGAGTCTCTCTCCATCCCCAGGTCCCCTTGCTGAGCCTTCCTCTTAATTCCTTGAACATCCCCTCCATTCTTTCCAGGTGCCCGGTGCTTGAAACCCACTCTCGGGTAGGGTCTAGTATCAGTTTTTTAAGCCTTAGGGGAATGTAAACCAATCCATTCTTGCCCAGGGGTATTTGCTCTTTAAGCTTTATCTCTACTTTGTCCCTTATTAGAAGGATAGCAAGGATTAGATGGGACGTCTGGGAGGAGCGTGGGATGGAGACTCCTCCCTAAGCCCCAGAAATAAGTGGTCACCTGCCTACGGTGCAGTTCCCACTTGTCCATGGCTGAGCATAACCCTTCTCTTCCAGGCCAAGGAAGAATGTGGGCTCTTCTGAGTTATGTGGATGAGACAGATGGTCATAGTGGCACCATCTGAAGGTTTTAGGTGTAGGACCTTGAAAAGCGCTTGAGAAAAGGGGCTTTTAGCATTTTTTTCTTTTCTTTGGCTTTATTCCACGAATGCACTGCAGGGGGCAGGTTGGAGATAAACACGGTGTAAGATGATATTTAAAAGGGGGAATGATTTCCTTGTTGTTTAATATTTCAAAGCTTATGAATTTGGAAGTTAATTTGGGTCTCCCCCCAATGTTTTCTTAATGTGGTAAGTGTTGACTTTTCTTTCTTCTTCACATTCCACAGCAGTGCACCCCCACCCTGGTATGAGCCACTGAATCTTCACATGTCCTTACAAGTGTCTGACACTGAAGTCACCGCTCTGTTGGTGAAGATCATTTATTTCTCTTTCACTGTGGCTTACAAAGTTCATTGAGAGAAGCAGGAATTGAGTCCACAGTCATTCTGATGTGATCAGCATCTCACTTGATAGAACTATTTGCTATTATCAGATATATTTGCTCATTTAGAAAGAGGGAAGCAAAAGCCGGGCATGATGGTGCACTCCTGTAATCCCAGTACTTGGGAAGCTGAGATAGGAGGATCACAGGCTTGAGACCAGCGTCAGCAACTTAGTGAGACTCTCGACAATTTAACAAGACCCCGTTTCAAACAAAAAGGGCTGGGGACTATAGCTCAGAGGTAAAATGCCCCTGGGTTTAATCCCTAGTACAGAATAAAAGGGAGGGGGGAGGAATCATGTCTCCATGAATTGGAATTTAGGGAAAATTAGCTTCAAGTGTGCAATTTGGGTCTGAAGAGGACATTTTTTTTTTTTTTTTGGCGGTACTGGGGATTGAACCCAGGGGCATTCTACCTCCGAGCTACACCCCAAGCCCTATTTTTTTATTCTTTATCTTGAAATAGGGTCTCACGAAGTTGCACAGGGCCTCACTAAGTAACTGAGGCTGGCCGCGAACCCGGATCCTTCTGTCTCAGCCCTCCAAGTACTGGGATTATGAGCATGTGCCACCACGCCTGGCTTTTGAAGAGGGCATAATTTTAAAAATCTTTGTCATTGTTTATGCCCAATTCACTGTATGAACAATGGTCGGGCCACTCCAAAGAGCCTTTCTGAGCTTCGTTTCTCTCAATGTGGCATATGATGATCATCCAATGGAATATATATATATATATATATATATATATATATATGTACTGTTATTACTACTTATAAGTATACTACAATATCCATAATACTATTGTACTATTCATATACTGTGATGTTGTGCAATGTCAGAATTATAGTGATAACAGGATTGTACTAGCATGGTCTGTCAGGGCATCCCCCAAAGTGACCTCAAAGGAATGTAAAATAACTGGTTCATGTACTGTATCATTTGTACCAAAAAATTTTAATGGAGAACAGGCTCTGCATTAAACAACAATAAAAAAGCCTCTTTGCCTGATTTTTTTCTGTAACAAATCAAATCAGATCTATAACTATCCTCCTGCAAATTATGGGGAATGGGAGGTTCTGAAATAATTAGTTAGCTAGTCTGGGAATTAGTTAATAGAAATTAATTGTCCAAGTCCCATTTCTACTAATTCAAATGTGTATAAAATGTTCAAAGGAAGAGCAGGAATATGAGATATGATCAAAACACTTCATTTCTGGTCTTCTACTCCTACAACAATAATAGGTAGACTGAAAAATGGCCCCTCAAGATGTCCATGTGTAAACTCTTGGAAGGCATGCATATATGATTTTATATGGCAAGAGTGACTTTGAAAATGTGATTAAGGATCCAGAGATGAGATGACCGTGGATTAACTGATAGGTCTCATGTAATCCTAGGGGCCCTTATAAGAGGGACACAGGAGGGGACAGAGAAGAAAGAGACAATGTAACAACTAAAACAGAGATTGGAGTGATATGGCCACAAACCCAGGAGTGCTGGCAGCCTCTAGAAGCTGGAGGAGGTGAGGAGTGGATTGTCCCTTGGAGTTTCCAGAAGGAACCCGCCCTAATGACACCTTGACTTTAGCCCAGTCGACTAGTCTGATTTTAGACTTCTGACCTCCAGAAATGTAAGAGAATAAATTTGTGTTGTTTAAGCCACTAAGTTTGCAGAAATGTGATACAGCAGCAATAGGAAACAAATATCTAGATTATGAGGAAACTAAACCACCTCTTTGGACCAAACAAACCTGCCTTTTATTCATGGCCATGCTGTTTGTCAATTGCTTCATGTGGCTTCTTACTCTCACTAGACTGGGTCATAAGCTCATGGGGTAACTGTCCTGAGCTCCTTCACTCTTCTCCTTCTCCTTCCTCTCCTCGTCCTCCTCCCCCTCATCCCCCTCCTCCTTCTCCTCCCCCCTCCTCCCCTTCTTATCCTCCTTTTTTTGTGGAATTGGGGATTGAACCCAGGGAGGGAGCATTCTACCTCTGAGCTACACCCCCAACCATTTTTATTTATTATTATTATTTTTTTGCGGTACTGGGGATTGAACACAGGGGCATCCTACCTCCGAGCTACACCCCCAGCCCTATTTTTTTATTCTTTATTTTGAAACAGGGTCTCACTAAGTTGTGGAGGGCCTCACTAAGTAGCTAAACCCGGATCCTCTGGTCTCAGCCTCCCAAATACTGGGATTACAAGCGTGCACCACCAGGCCCGGCTTTATTTATTATTTTGAAACAGAGCCTCACTGAGTTGCTAAGGCTGGCCTCAAACCTATGATCCTGATCCTTCTGTCTCAGCCTCCCATGTGGTAGGATTGGGCAAGTGCCACTGCACCCAGCTTCCTTTACTCTTCTTCTGAAGTGCCACGCTCTCATAGAGTAGTCACCTACATTGGACACAGCCGAGCCTGATCTGATGCCCCTGGTCACCTCCTGTGAGTTGAGGGGTGACCATCTCCAGGTGGCTATTTGCATAAGCAAAACTGTGGAGGAAAAAGAAGGAAAAGTGACGATGATACACAAGGGCCTGAGGCAGTGGGACCCGTGTCTGCCCAACCCAGACTAATGTCTGGGGCTGAGTCTAGTGGGACTGCAGGCAGAGGTTTCATGAAATGTCTTCAAGAACTCTGGGATGCGGGGCCCAAGCGGCCCGTGTTCCAGGTGACAAAGGAGGACACCGAGCAGTGGACAGAGGCATTCTCTCCACTTCTGAACTGAGTGCAGCACAGGGAGAATGAGAGACAGCCTGCACTGTTTGGCCCCTGAAGGAGACCAGACTAAGGACACCCCTGGACACTGTCTCTGGTTATCAAGTCAACAAGGAGCCCCATGGCAGAGGCAAGCGACAGTCAACATCCAGTGGGGATTGGGGACAGAAACATGCAAGAGGGAGCACAGGTATGTCACTCCTGGGGACTCTAAGAAATAATTGGTGGGAACTATTGTGCAGAGAGATTGATGTGGAGGTGGCAAGGGCCTGCATCATGTAGGTGGGAGCATGAGTCAGCAAAACTCGAGCTAGTAGTGTTCATTTTACCTCCTCTGTGCCCACAGGCTGGCGAAGCCAGGATCTCTTCAGGTTATCCATTGGATTATAGCTTTGAGGTTAAAATTATTTACTCATAGCTGTGTGTGGTGGCGCATGTCTGTAATCCTAGTACTTGGGAGGCTGAGACAGGAGGATCACAGGTTTGAGGACAGCCCCTCAGCAAGTAGTGAGACTCTCATCAACCTAGCGAGATCCTGTTTCCAAATAAGAAATAGAATCGGGCTGGGGGCGTAGCTCGGAGGTAGAATGCCTCTGGGTTCAATCCCCAGTACACCACCAAAAAAAAAAAAAAAAGAAGATTTACTCATAGAAACAGACTGAAGTTCTCAAGCACTTCTACCCTAAGATGAGTAAGAACTGACTGAAAAGCAAAGCACTGAGCTCAACTGGGTGTTGATCTCACCCACTCATTTGCTGTTTGGATGCTGGATTCCTAGCTACTAGTGTGCTGTGGAAGTCAGGTCTGATGCCTAAAAGTTTTCTTGGAGATAGTTGTTCTCTACTCCTTAGCATAGCACCAGACATATAAAGGCACTCCATGAATATTTATATCATCCAAATGGATTCCTACCATAGCTAAGTCAAAGATGCATCATGTTCTTGATCCTTTACTTCCTCTTTTGCTTTTACCTCCTAGAATGTCTCATGTTATCAAATCAGTAACAGGCTGGGCATGGTGGCTCACTACTCCAGAGGCTGAGGCAAGAGGATTGTATGAGCTCAGGAGTTAGACCAGTCTGGGCAATATAGCAAGACCCGAGCTCAAGAAAAAAAACAATCAGCAAGTGAAATTCATCTTGTTCTTCAGCAAGGATTTTATCACACAGCTTAGCAGAATAGGGAACCATAATGAGTTTGTGTGTGTGTGTGTGTGTGTGGGTGAGGTGGTGGGCACTAGAGCTTACTGTTCCTGGCTATGCATCATCCTTGAAAACCATTGAATGTCATCTGGAAGAAGTCCCATGACACACCTCCAGCTTCTTGTGACTTGATCAATAAGCCTCATCTAGATCTGAGGTTGCCTTGGAACTTTCCAGTGAATCTGATGGGGACACGGTGAAATACACTTGCCCAGAATGGAGCCCATGAGCTTGAAGTCAGGGCCCCTCATCGTTGTCCTTCTCTCTCATGCTACACACCTTCCCAGGACTGCAGGGAAACATAGGCAGAGTTAGCATACAGTTGTTCCTCACTATCCACAGGGGATTGGTTACAGGCCCTCCCCACCCTTTTCTGAAAAGGTTGAAGTCCCATATATAAAACAGTGTAGTATTTGCATATGACATATGCATATCTTCCTATGTACTTTAAACCATCTCTAGATTATTTGTAATATCTACTACAACGTAAATGCTATGTACATAAGCATTATACTTTATTGTTTAGGAATAATAATAAGAAGAAAGTATATACATGTTCAGTACATATGCAGTTTTTTCTGAATATTTTTGATCAAAGGTTGGTTGAGTCCATAGATGCAGGACCCACAAAGACAGAGCACAAACTGTCTAGGTCTCTAAGGCATTTGTGAACACCACAAAGCCCTTGCCTTCATTGCTCTCGAGTGAGGGATTGTAACAGCCCCTGCTGCAAAACTCCCCCACAACCCACCATTTAAGAGTCCAGTCTTGTAAAGCTAACTCGCGGAGAGCTTTGCTCAAATTACTGGGCCGGTATTCCATGTGAAGCTGCCAAGGAAAATGAGTTCACTAATCCCTTTGCTAGGAGATGAGAAACAAGGAAAAGCTGGCAAGCCTTTAACATTTTAATTACCTGTTTCTAGAACAATAAAAGGGGATTCAGATCTTCCATTTACAGTTGTACATTATTACATTCCCATAATGTACCTTGAACTATTACTGCAAGATGTAAGCCTTCGGCTTTTCCCTTTCATCTGTGTTCAAGTTAAAGTTCTAACCATTAGGTTTTAGATAAGTAAGAATAAAGTTTTCCTGTGGTGGTTTAAGACATAAATATTGGAACCAAAGGACATTTAAATTTTGTCGCTTTCTTGAAAGATTTTTAAGAGTTCTAAAAGGGAATAATGACTGAAAGCAATGGGGTACTCTAGACAGGATCCTGGGACACAAGAGGACACTGGGTAAAATCTGAGAAAATCCAAATAGTATTTGGACTTTAGTTTATAATAATAATAATGCCTCAGTATTGATTCATTAATTGTTGTAAAAGTATCATACCAATGTTAAGATGTTTATTCTATATGGGAACTCTATACTATCTTCACCATTTTTTCTCTAAACCTAAAACTATTCTAAAATAGGGAGTTTATTTAAAAAGTGTGGTTCCTCATGCCATCGATGACTCTTTGAGAGTAATTCGGTGACAACAGCGGAGCTCCAGTAGGTGATCTGGGCTTCACAATTTGGGCTAAACTGAGTGCCCATGAAATGTTCTAGATGTGGCTCCCAATGAATTCTTCAAACCTCTGAGCCGGGTGTGATGGCGCAGGCTTGTAATCCCAGTTCTTTGGGAGGCGGAGACCGGAGGATCCGGGTTCGCAGCCAGCCTCAGCCCTCTCTCTCTCTCTCTCTCTCTCTCCCTGTCTCTCTCTCTCTCTCTACTTAGTGAGGCCCTCTGCAACTTCGTGAGACTCGGTTTCAAAATAAAGTATAAAAAATAGGACTGGGGGTATAGTGCGGAGGTAGAACGCCCCTGGGTTCAATCCCCAGTACCACAAAAAACAAAAACAAAAACAAAAACAAAAACCTCTGGCCACAGGGAAGATTCTGGTTTCCTTAATGACAGAGACCGGTCACCTCAAAGATGCAAACAGGAAGGAATCCTTTTATTGGAAGCACATCAAACTGGGAAAGTGTGTGTGTGTGTGTGTGTGTGTGTGTGTGTGTGTGTGAGTGGGGGGTGTCCCTGGACTCCCATTGTGTTTTTTCATTGTCCAATCTGGACTTGATTCCTCCTCCTTCTGCTTATGCTGCCCCTACCCTGGATCTAGGGACAATTTCTTGTTCTTATCCTCCAAGAAACCACGTCTCTATCCTCAACTATCTTCAAATCTCATCTCTTTCATGAACTTTTTACTAGGCTAGGGGCATCACGTACAGATATTTGACCCAAACTACTTTAGAGTGCTATATCAGTTTCCCATAAAATAAATTAAAACAAGCTTTTATAAGCAAATCTGTGATCATACGGAGCCCAGCACCTATCTGTGATCATAAGGAGCCCAGCACTGTTTGTGTTAGATTTTTTTGATGCTGACAATCAAACCCAGGACCTTGCACACACCAGACACTTGCTCTACCACTGAGCCCTGTGTTAGATTTTAAAGCCACTCCACCTGGGCTCTTGTTGCTCTCATGCCATTGGAACCATTCTCATCAGGTTCTCAGTGACTTCCATCTTCCAGTGTGACTTCCAGTGTGCCAAATCCAGTGGCCATTTTCCAGGTCTCATTTCCCCTGACTTCTCATCAGCTTTTGACATAGTCACCTACTCCCTTCAGTGAAGAACTTTCTGTTCTTCCATAACACCCATTCTCCTGGTTTTCTTGCTACTTCCATGGCTGCTCCTGCTGTCTCTTTGGCTGGCCTCTCACCTTCTGACCCTGTCCTCATTGCCTCTGGCTCTGACTGTCTTCTCTCTGTGCATCCACACTCCCTCATGACTGCAGGACACCCATGGCTTTAAATACCATTGAGCTGACAACTAATCAAGATTTATCTCTATCTCCTAGTCTCTTCCCCAGCTTCAGGCTCATATTTCTAGCATTTTTCTTGATAGTTCTTCCCAGATGTCTAGTAGACATCTGTCAAAAATGCAGCTCGTGATTCCCCAACAAGTTCAGATTACTAGGTGGAGGAAAAATGTTACTGCATCAATATTTTACTGTCCCTCAGTCCTGTATCCTCATGGCTAAGCTAACTAAATATAGAAAATGGTCATTGATGAGGCAGTGTGCTTTAAAGTTTAAAAAAAAAGTGACAGATATAGGTATGTTGGAAACTGACTGAAATCTGGACCTAACCACTTTTATTTATTACTAATAAGATGTAATGAGTGTATCTTTTGTACCAGGTACTGTTCTAAGTACTTCACATATTTTAAATCATTTACTCTTTGCAATAATCCTAAAGGCTGATATTATGGTCTCATTTTCTAATTAGAAAAATGGAGACATGGAGAGGTTAAATAACTTGTCCCGGGTCCCAGAGCTAGTTAGTAAAGCGTACAATTTGAACTCTGATAACCAAATACACTCTGGGGAGCCATGGTGGAAATTTCCCATCCCAGGGTCATGCAAGCTGAAATGATGTTTCATGCCTCGTATTTTGTTACTAGACTGTAGCCTTTAGCTGAAAATGTCTATAGAAATCTCATGCTGGGCTTGGGGATGTGGCTTAGTGGTAGAGTGCTTGCTTAGCATGCAAAAGGCCCTAGGTTCACAAAAAAAAAAAAAAGAAAGGAAATAAATCTCATGTTCAATGAATAGCAAAAAGGGATTAAGTGGGTGCTGTTATATATAAACATTTCTGAAACACTCTAAATTAGATTTAAAAATAAGTTTAATTTTGTCATCAGAACAAAGGATACTATGAGCTGAGCACCGCATCTGCTGACATAGGCATGGAATGAGGGACAAAGGATACCTCAGAGAGTGGGCATTGGGGAATCCTAACTAAAATGTATAGCTACATTCATCAATGTGAATTCTCCAATGAGTACAAACTCTCGGGTTTTCCCCTTGAGTGACTTGGCATATGGTTGGTTGATTGGACCACTGGGGTTCAAAGTCATACCTCTTCTAGCTGCCCCTCATCACATGCCCATAGAGTAGCCTGTTCTGACTGTCCCCCATATGGGGCCACTGATGCACTGGCTCCTATAGATGCAGCCATGAGCCATTGGGCACTAGATTTTAAAAGCTGGTTGTACACCAGTTTTAAGCAACGAAAAACTGGTGTGGAAAAATACATTGGGAAATCCAAGTCAGCTGTTGAAAAGCACTCACTTCCATGAACACTTTCTTGAAACTATTATTTTCAGAAAATGCCCAATTTCTGTCAGAAAAAAATTTAATGAAAAAAATTTTTTCTTCCAAACAGACTGCATTATTTAGTCTAAAACTAAAAAGCAAAAACATCTCAAGGATTGCTCTTTTCATTAAACAGTTTTTCAAGCAAACTTTCAAATAAATGAGGTCTGGGTTTTTTTTTGGTATTTTTTAAGAATAGGTTTTTCATAAATATGCACAATGCTTTTTTTTTTTTTTTGCGGTACAGGGGATTGAACGCAGGGGCATTCTACCTCCACGCTACACCCCCGGCCCTATTTTCTATACTTTATTTTGAAACCGGGTCTCACGAAGTTGCAGAGGGCCTCACTAGGTACAGAGAGAGAGAGAGAGAGAGAAACAGGGAGAGAGAGAGAGAGAGAGAGAGAGAGAGAGAGAAAGAGAGACAGGGAGGGAGAGAGAGAGAGAGAACGCTCGCGCGCGCATGCGCAAGCTGAGGCTGGCCTCGAACCCGGATCCTCCGGTCTCCGCCTCCCAAAGTACTGGGATTACAAGCGTGTGCCACCACGCCCAGCTTGCACAATGCTTTTGAAACTTTTGTTTCTCCAAAACACACCATCATAATTTTTGTGAAAAACTGTTCAAAACATGCTTATTAAACAATAAAATATATGCAGGACTGTGTGTGGACTACTGGATTTGAACTAAAATATTGCCTCATTTTTTACTTTGTTATTCATTAACATGTTTTCCCACTTTTGAATAAAAGGAAGACTTTTTTTTTGCAGAACTGGGGATTGAACCTAGGGGCATTTTACTTCCAAGTTACACCCCCAGCCCTATTTTTAATTTTTTATTTTGAAACAGGGTCTCACTAAGTTGCTGAGGACCTCACTAAGTAGCTGAGGCTGGCCGCGAACCTGCAATCCTCCTATATCAGCCTCCCAAATACTGAGATTACAAGAGTGCGCCACCACGCCTGGCTAAAAGGAAGACTTTTTAAAAAAAAAGCTAACTATCTGATCCAAATGTTAATGCTCATCTAAAAGCTTACTGTTTTTTTCTTATCTTTCTATTTTTTCTAATGAGTAAACTCTATGAAACCTAGTGTTTAAATAGGCAGAAAATATATTACTGTTAAAAGATATAAACAGCAAAGAAACAAATTAACGGATATCTTGAGAGCTCCTATTTTTCTTTGTTTTCAATCACAATAGGAAAACGAGATATAATACATCTCTTTTATTTAATTGTTATTTAGCATTGAAGCGTAACATAAAAATACAGTGAGATGTTTTAAAATAGAAACAAGAAGCTCAGATTCCACAGAGATAATTATTATATTTGCCTGAAATGAGTTTATCTATTTAGGGACTAAATGAGAAGACCATGCCATTCTTTGCTTAATGCACTGAAAACGTCTCCTTTTAAAGGCAGAATCTCAGTAAAAACCAATTCATATGCTTGGAAGTCCAAAATAGGGTTTCACAGCCACCAGCACCGAAACGTACATTATGTTCAGGGAATGCAAAAGCGACACGGAGGTGACCCGGAGAGTGGCTCTTCAAACTGTCTGGGAACGTTCCTGCCATGCAGCAGAAATTCCAAAGCTATTAAAACTGTCTATCAAACTAGACATGCTTTAAAAAAAAAAAGAGCAAAGTAATGACTTACATCTCGAGATCCACGGCGGGGCTCGCCTCTGCGCTCCGCAGACCTCCGCCTGGCCACTGATCCTTCAGCCTCGCTTGACAGATGGTGCGATCTGCAGCCAGGGCGGAATGCGCGGCCTCGCACTTGCTGTTCTGTTCCGTTTTCAGAGGGCCAGTGGCCTGGTCATTTCCATGGCAACCAGGAGGAAGCGGCTGGCCTACCAGTTTCATTAACCGCGCAGCAGGCGAGAACCTGCCTGCGAGACTGCTGGCCACTCTTTGGGGGCTCTAAACTGGGAAGTTTCCAGAAGAAACTGAGGAGACCGCTGCTGTATGCTTATGCTGACCCCAAAGGACTGACACAAATGGAAGAAATTCTACTTTAGCAGGAAATTGAATGGATTAAAAGTAGACTATGGACACTCCTTGAAACTTTTACTTCCATGACTTTTTCCACTCTTTTTGGCCTGATGAATTGTTACTGAGGGTAAAGGCCTGTGCTGGGATAAAAAGCACCCCATTGTGGTTGTTTCAAAGAGGAAACGGACTCATTTCAACTTCAAAGATATAGTCCTGTTCCCTCTCTCTCTCTCTTTTTTTTTTTTTTTCAGTACCAGGGATTGAACCCAGGGGCATTCTGCCTCCAGGCTACACCCCCAGCCCTAGTTTTTATTCTTTATTTTGAAACAGCATCTCACTAAGTTGCGGAGGGCCTCACTAAGTAGCTGAGGCTGGCCGCAAACCTGTATCCTCCGGTCTCAGCCTCCCAAATACTGGGATTACAAGCGTGCGCCACCACGCCTGGCTTCTCTCTCTCTTTTTTAGTTCTTTTTTCCCCCAACTGTTAGAAGCCACAAAACAAACAAATAGGTCAGAAATATTCTATGCATTAACTGATGGCTTAGTTCATTTGAGCTGCTACAACAAAATATGACAAACTGAGTGGCTTATAAACAGCAAATTTATTTCTCACCACGCTGGAGGCTGATCCAACATCAAGGTGCGGGCAGATTCACTGTCTGGCGAGGGCTCACTTCCTGACCCAGAGACAGCGCCTTCTAGCTGTGTCCTCCCATGGTGGAAAGGAGAGAACTCTCATCTCTTCTGCGCCTTCTAAGGGGACTAATCTCACTCATAAGGGTTCCACCCTTGAGACCTAATCACCTTCTAATCACCTGCCCCCCAAATCCCACATTAAAGATTAGGTTTCAACATGTGAATTTTGGGGAGACACGAACATCTAGCCTTTAGCAACTGATGTGGGCTTGCTAAATATGGGAGAAATCAGATAGTGGTGATGGAGGATAGATAGTCTCATTAAAAACACTAGGAGACTAGATCAATTAACATGCAATTACTTGGATACAGATTATCCTATATTCAGAAGAAGAGCACTGACTAGGGAAATTCATTCATTCATTCATTCATTCATTCATTCATCGAGTGAATCCTTACCACACACAGGCACTGTGCCAGGAGATTTAAGAGACCCAGAGATAAAGTTCAGTCTTGTCTTCAAGGAAGTTATACGACAGTAGGGGAGATTATATAAATTGATCGTGGAAAATGTGTGAAGGGAGGTACAATACAACACATGGATGACCCAGAGAAGGTGGGGCTACCTTTTGCCAGGGAGGTTGGGGAAGTCTTTTAAAGAGGGAATATTTGATCTGGGCTCTAAAGAATAGCTAGGATTTGAGTGGGTCAGATACAGTGGGAGGGATAGTAACACTTTATGGAGAGATTCTTTGACCAGTGGGAGATAAGGGCTGATGGATAAATCCTTCCTCCTTTGCTGACCCAAGTGATTCTGACACACGTGACTTCTCAGGTGGCCCAGGGGATCAAGGAACTCAAGCAATTAAGGAAATTGCTGGAGCAAAGATTTGGAGATGAAAGAGTCCCAGGCCTCAATGGCTATTTTGAAAGCCAGTGAATCGTGGTCAGGATAAAGGGAAATTGAGAACAGAGAGAGTCTACTATCCTTGGTGTTGAGTTTCAACAAAACAAACATATAAATTCTACCATATGAGACTAGTGAAACATGGACCTTGGTTCAAATCTTGATTCTGTTACCTTTTATCACATCATTTAAACTTTATGAGCCTCAGTTTTCTTATATAATAAAGTGGGGGTGATAGTGCTTTGTTGAGGTTGAGGCAAGACTCAATGAAATAACTTGTGGATTGATGGTCCAGGCCACTGTGCCTGGTGGGGGTGGCTTTCCGATTGACTTGCTTCCTGGTCATGGCAGATGTGGAATGACCCTGGAGCTGAGGATTGGCACTGGTTTCTCGTCGGAGAGTGCGGCCTCTCAATTCAGCAACTTACTGATTGTGGAAGAGGCAACAGTTCCCATGATGACCTGATTCTATGGTAACTTTCAGAGTTCAGCTAAGAGTCTATTTCATTTTTCTTTTTTTTTTTTTGTACTGGGGATTGAACCCAGGGGCATTCTATCTTCAAGCTAAATCCCCAGCCCTTTTATTTTTTTTATTTTGAATCAGGGTCTCACTAAGTTGTTGAGAATGGCCTTGAACCTGCAATCCTTCTGTCTCTGCCTCCCAAGTATTGGGATTACAGGCGTGTGCTAGCACACTCAGCTAAAACTCCATTTCTTGAGTTGTCCCAATGATTAAGTGTATGTTTTAAGAAACACCTAGTTGGTTTAAGCCAGCTAAAGTGGACTCTGTTGTCTGCAACCTAGAACCCTGAAGGACAGACACACCAGTGACTAGCCTTGGCCAGTCCAAAATAAGTGGGAGTTTGCTGGTACTGCCTCACCTACTTCTCTATTTTAAGGATTAAGATATGAAACAAAGTTATTAGCATAAACTGGGCACACTGCAGGCATTCAGTAATGGTAACTATTGTTAATACTCTTAGTCACTCTCTACTTACAAGCTTCAGGCCTTCCAAGACCTCTTGCTGAGTGGGGCCTGGGCTGAAGGCAGAGACTGTGAAGAGGCAGGTACCTCCCTGGAAACAAAGGAAGAACAAAAAGCTGCTGATGAAGTAAGGCTGGGCCTCTGTGTGTGCATGTTAAACATTTACTATGGCTTTTATATATTCCTATCATCTGAAAACATTTACTTCTATTTGTTCTTTGTGTTGACCAGGTTCACATAGTTTAAATTGATTTAGCAAAAATGAGTGTCAGGAAGACTAATCAAACAAACCTGCACCGTCTGCCTTGTTCCCTGTGGCCAACAAGTGTTTGTTCAGGACCGGATTGGATTCTAGTTCTGTCCTTGGCTTATTTTGTTTTCTTTCTTCTCCCCTTCCCCTTGTTTTAATCACAAAAGCAATGCAGGTTCCTTTATAGCACACTCAAATTACATCCAGGGTATTAAGTGAAAGTTGACATCCACCTCTCCAACATATCTTGCAGAAATAACCTTTGGTAAGTCTGTACTGAAGCAAATCACTCTTTGTTTTCAAACTTTAGCAGCTGCTTCGATTGTTAGTTACCACGCTGGTTCCCTAAAATCTTTCACCACAAGGCCTCAAATTTCAGTTTCCAACACCTAGTCTCCCTGTATTCTCATCTGGAGTCTCTGCTGCCACCCACTTGACTGCCTCCAAATCCTTACTGGTATCACCTATTGCTGCTTCTTTCATCCTGGGCAACTTCGGGAGCCATCCCAGGTCTTTCCTTTCTTCCCTGTCCCCTTCTTGGGCAGCCTCAGCACCACATCTCTTGTTGCAGGGTACAGCATTCCTGTCGTCCCTGGGTGGCCCGATGTTGCTCTAGACCTTGCCATCCGCGCAGGGTTCTGGGCTTGGTCTTCCTCCTTTGCTCCTGCTCTGCTCTGTTCTCATGGAACCTCTGGACACCAGTGCCTGTTACCTGACCTTGTCTGTTCTTTCACCCTCGACTCCAGACCAGCTGCTTCTGTGCACCCTCACCCCACTCAGACGACCGGTCCCATCACCCTCGCTTTATGTTCCGTGCCAGGACCCCTGGGTAACCCCCACAGTCTGCTTTCTAGGCTCCCACTTTTGGGGTACAGCCACTCATGGAGAAAATGAAGAGAACTGAAGGTTCCTACTGCTCCACTTCAGACAAACCCCTGACACGACCCCACGGTTATTTCAGGCAGCCCAGTGGCTTGGATAACTCTTCTCCACTTGAATCCAGTACACATACCTATCACTGTTCCTGTGACAAGCCCTTGCATCTGAGAGGAGCCAGGAACCTGCCCTGGATTTTCTTACCAAACTGCTCCCCCCATGTACTTCCCCCCCAACCACAAATATCCTGGATCAGGTGCCTCCTATGCACCATTTCTGATCCTTTTAGCCACACCTGTCTTTTATTCCAGCCAGCACTGGAATAGTGGGTCTGAGCCTCTGCACACAGGGGCAACCTGTGAGCACCTCTTGTTTCCCATACTAAGTCTTCTCTGTTACCACTGTGTCTTGGGACCCCCAAGGCCCGACTGGAATCTTCGTACGTGCAACCTGGAAGTGATGGGGACTTCTGCCTCAATGGAATGATCCTTTCATCAATGGATATTCAAGCCGGTGGATAAATGCCTCTTCCTTTCCCACCCCAGACAGGACGTAATGAGATGGGTGTCATATGTCCTCCCACGTGGTCCATGGGATCAGGAAACTCAATAACGTACCTTGAGCTGTCTCTCACCATTTCACGCCCCTTCACTCCTGATTCTTGTGATTACAGCTCCCCATAAAGTAGTTGCATGAATAGGTATTTATTTTTTCTGATGTTCTCTTCTCTGAGGTAATCAGGCTAACATACACCTTTTATTTATTCCAGCTTCCAAAATAAATTCTCCCACCTGTGAGCTAAAAACCAGCCCTCTCCCAGCTCCTAACAGTTTTTCTTCTATAATGATGGCCTCACCTCTTCCAGTAAATAGAATCTTGATAGTTTTAAAGAATGCACCTAAACAGCTGCAAAAATTCCACTTTGGAGTATTATCTCCTATATAATTACCTCCATTGAATAGACAGAGCGGTGCCTCAAGCATCAAAGTGATATCTTCAGTCCCTAGATGGTTTTCTGAAGCTCCGAAGTAGTTTGCCATTGTACATCACCTTAATATCAACATTATCCATGAGTTTACCTGGATCCACAAAGCAACAGAGTCCCTCTGGCTTCATGACAGCGACAGCATATCTAGCAATGAGTCGAGAATAACAAAGGCATGATATGCTACAGATGTTGGGCAGCTGGCTAGCTTTGCTCTCCAAATAAGTGACTCACTGCTGTGCAGCACTTTCTCAGCTGATGTGATTCCAATGTGTGTCTTGGCAAATATTTTTAAATTACTACGTGTCTTGGACCATGGATGTCAATGACAAATGGTAAGAGCCATGAGTATTAAAGCCATCAATGCGAGGCATCTCATGTCCTTTCTATCTCTTAATATCTACTCTCTGCACTTTGGCCTTCAGAAGTGGACAACCTCCTCATCCCAAAACAAATACCCTTTTGCTGGACTCTGTAGTGCCACTCAGTTGTCCTTCTGTCTTCACATAGAGCTACCGCAACTTCACTCCCCAGTGTAACCCATGACCTGCTTTGCTAATGTAGGGACTCTAAGCCTTGACCTACTTTCTCTCTCAGTGGTACTTGATTATTATCCTCCTTTCCTTGTTCCTCCATTGACACCCATGATTCTATGTTTTTGGTGGGGTAGGGAGAGGAGGGCTCTTTATCTCATTTTATTGACACCTCTCTCTCTCTCTCTCTCTCTCTCTTTCACCTTTTGGCTCCTCCTTCTCCTTTCTTTGGGTAGGAATTACTCCCTAAAGTGCAGTAATTGACCCTGATTTTCATGAGTTCTAGCCCTTTGTTTTCAGTTATACAAAGGTCACTCCCACTTGAAGAACAAACTCAACACAGACTCTTAGAAATAGGCAGGCCGTGTCCTTGACACTTGGCAGTGGGTCTTTGGTTTGAGTGCACCCAGGGATGAAGGGCTTACCCCCTTACATGCAGTTTTTTCTTTTTCTGGAGAGCTTTACCATGTAAAATGATTTATTATGTATGGTTAAATCTATCCCCTGGTAATTTTGAGACATAGAATGTTTTTCTGTCCTCCAAAGTAACATTGAAAAACAGCTTTCTCCCCCTTCTCCCTCCCTCCCTCCCCTCCCTCTCTCCCTTCCTTCCTTTCCCTTCCTTCCTTCCTTCCTTCCTTTCCCTTCCTTCCTTCCTTCCTTCCTTCCTTCCTTCCTTCCTTCCTTCCTTCCTT
>PVJS01001462.1:19986-31807 GCA_004027185.1 Glis glis | reverse complement strand
GCCTCAAACCTGAGATCCTCCTGTCTCAGCCTCCCAAATACAGGGATTACAGGCATGTGCCACCATGCCCAGTCTTTTCCTCTTTCTTCTGATAACCCTTAGTAATACTCTGTGGGCCCCTATTAAGCTTCTCTTAGTCACTCTAACCCAAAACCCCAGAGACATTTTGATTCTTCTCTTTTTCTTTTTCTATTAAATAATAGAATCATGGATGCCAATGGAGGACCAAGGAAAGGATGGCTAATAATCAAGTACCAACTGAGAGGTAAAGTAGGTAAAGGTTTAGAAAGAGTGCCTACATCATCCAAGCAGGTCATGGGTTACACTGGGGAGTGAATTTCCAGTACTTCCATATGATGACTGGACTATAAATCACCAAGTATTTTCAGTCTTATTTTGAAATTTCTCCTGTTTAAGGAGGAATTAAGCATGTTTAAGACAGAAGAAGTAAATATTGTAGAAATAATCACTCATGTCAAATTAATTTTTAGAGCTAATGCAATAGAGATTTAACAAATTGACTGGGTGTGGTGGCATATGCTGTAATCCCAGTACTTGGGAGGTGGAGACTAGAGGATCTGGGTTCACGGCCAGCCTCAGCTACTTAGTGAGGCCCTCTGCAACTTTGTGAAACCCATTTTCAAAATAAAGTATAAAAAAATAGGGCCGGGGGTGTAGCTCGGAGGTAGAACGCCCCTGGGTTCAATCCCCAGTACCGCAAAAAAAAAAAAAAAAGAGATTTAACAAATCCCCACTAGATTTTTTTCAAAGTCATTAATACAAATATTCTGAAGTTCAACTGAGAGAATAAAGAATATTCCAAAGATGAATAGTGATAAGGGGAGATTAGTCACATGAGTTATTAAATCAAAGTGACAATTACAGTAGTGTGGGCCACAGCCAGGCGTGGTGGCAAAAGTTTGTAATCCCAGTACTTGAACAGCTGAGACAGGAGGATCACAGGTTCAAGGCCAGTGCATGGCAACTTAGCAAGACCTTGTTTCAAAGTAAAAAATAAAATAGGGTTAGGGGTGTAGCTCAGAGGTAGAACACCCCTTGCTTCAATCCCCAGTACCACACACATACACACATACTCACAAAATTGTGTGGTCCTGACATGGACCTAGATGGACAAGTCAATGGGACAGTATAGCAACCCGGAATTATAGTTAACTATATGTGAACATTTCATTTTTAAAAGAAAGCAATACATATTAATGGGGAGAGATTAAGGACTTCTCAGCAATGATTCTGAAGTCATTGGCTATGGATTTGGAGAAAAATCCAAATATAGAGTGTCTCTACATATTGAATTAAGTCCATATGAGATTAATGAACAAGAAAATAAGACCATAGAAAAAACAGGAAAATTGATTGAATAGTGGTTACGTCTTTGGAACACTGAGAAACTTTTAAGATAAGGAGTAATTGATGGTGCAGCCACTTTAGAAAACAGTTTGGCAGTGCCTCAAAAAGTTAAACATAGTGTTATCACATGACCAGGCAATTCTACCGTGAAGCCAACCCCTAAAGGAGATGAAAGCACATAATCATGCAAGAACCTGTACATGAACGTTCATCTCAGCATTATTCGTAATACTCCCCAAATGGAGACAACCTATGAATGGATGAAGAAAATGTGATATGACCACATAATGAGATGTTATTTGGCAATTGTAAAGAATGATGTACTAGCCAGTTGTGGTGGCACACATCTGTAATCCCAGTACTTGGGAGGCTGAGACAGGAGGATTGCAGGTTCAAGGACAGCCTCAGCAATGTAGTGAGATTCCCAGAAACCTAGTGAGACCCTGTTTCAAAACAAAATAATAATAATAATAATATTGATGATGATGATGATGATGATGATGATGATGAAAACCTGGGGGTGTAGCTCAGAGGTAGAATGCCCCTGGATTCAATCTCCAGTACCACACACACACATAAGAGTGATTACTGATACATACAGCAACACAGATAAACCTCGAAAACACTAAGTGAAGGAAGCCTGTCTGGAAGAATTAGTTATGATTCCATTTATATAAAACATCCAAAGTAGGCAAATCCACAGAGACAAAAGGTATATTGGCAGTTTCCTGGGGCTGGAGGTTGGAGTGGGATGGTGAGCGACTGCTAATGGGTGTGGGGTTTCTTTTTGGGATAGTGAGAAGGTTCTAGAATTGATGGTGGCGATGGCTACACAATTCTGTGAGTACACAAGAACCACTGAATTTTGCACTTTGAGCGGTTGAATTGTATGGTATGTAAATTATATCTCAACAAAGCTGCTGAAAGGAAGCAATTGAAGGAGTCGGGATGGAAATGGATTAATCATGTTCTCCAGAGAAATAGAGCCAATAGGCTACACAGATGCACAGGGAGGACTTTATTGTGAGGGACTGGCTCATATGACTGCGGAGGCTGAGAAGTCCCATCATCTGCCAGCTGAAAGTGGGGGCCCAGGAAAGCTGGTGATGTCCTTCCAGTCTAATCCTGGAGGCCTAAGAACCAGGAGCACCTATGAAAAAAAATCTAGGTCCACAGCCAAGAACAGGAGTGCTGATGTCTGAGGGCAAGACGGGGTGTGTGTCTGCTGTGGTTTGGAACTTAACTGTTCCCCAGAGGCCCATGTGTTAAAGGCTTAGTCCCCAGGTTGGTGCTGTTGGAAGGTGGTTGAGGTGTAAGAGCTGGGGCTTGGTGGAAGGTCTGCAGGTCACTGGGGTGTATGCTCTTGAAGAGGCCTGTGGGGTCCTGGCCCCTTCTTCTCTCTCTTTTTCACTCCCTGGCTGATCATGAGCAGAACAGCTTTGCTCTGTCAGGCACCATGTTGTGCTGCCTCAAAGCAATCGGGCCAACCAACCATGGACCAAAGCCTCCAAATCTGTGAGCGGAAATAATCCTTTTCTCTGTAAGTTGATTATCTCAGGTATTTGCTACAGTGATGGAAAGCTAACGCAATGCCCTAGCTCAAGTAGAGACAGCAAAGCTGCCCTTCCTTCGCCAGCTATGAGCTTATTAACCCTGATCAGGCAAAGAGCCCAGTGGGCCAAATATATGTCCAAGAGAGGGGAGACTCAGAAAAGCTGAGAAATGAATTGGCCCAGATCTTTAAACGACCAATGTAACAGGATAGGTAAATTTATATAGCCAGGTGGTGAGCCAACGATTAGGAAGCCAGTGGGCTTAGATCTTGAATCCTCACCAACACGGTGCGTTCAGCGAAGCATGGTGTGTTCCAGGGTATCAGGCAGATAGAGAGCCTTGGCCCCGATGACTGAGGAACACAGTAACGACTGGAGCTCTAGCTCCCAGAGATGGTATTTGTAGAACCCAACACACGGTGCTCCGACTTGGTGTGCCACCCCTCACTTATTCCCACACTTCCAGGTACTCCTGTGTCTTGTCTATTTAAATCGCACTTCCTGATACTTGCCAAAGTACCCGGATCGGGAGCATCCTCTCAGATTCTGCCTCAAACCACAGCTGAGCTGGCACCTTCCATACAGCAACTGGCCCATGGATTGCTGAGCAACTGCGCCACCTACTGGTGACACTCAGTTCCACAGACTCAGACTTGGAAACACTGCTGTCCCCCAAAGGCTTAGGGACAGCACTTTCCAAACTGTAGGGGAAAGCCAATGCTCATACCCTTTTATTGCTACTAGAAGTTTCAACTGTTAACAAAAAACTAATGCCAGTTAGAGGTGCTGTCCATTAATTAATAAGAAACTGTTCTGTGTAAGTCAGATGTTGATATGATACAACCAGAAACAAAACTCAGCGTCTTGTCTTGGTGAGAGGGACTGACTGGGCAAGAGGGTGGCAAGAAAGGCCAACTCATTTCTTCTTCATCCTCTTCCTAATTTTGGCTTCATATTTACTAATGTGTAGTCTTCAAATCCGAGATTTGCTGTTCTGTTATAATCACCTGAAGTTCATTGAGAAAGAAAATAGCAAACCCTGGACATGTCAGATCATTAAACTACCACTTGTATGACTTGCCCCAAAGAATATTTTTACAAACTCATGGAACTCTACCGGCTTTAAGTGGTAAAAGAACTGCAGTGATATTGCTGTTTGATTAGTCAGAATTCAAATTTAGGGTCAGGAGTCATAGGATTAAAAAAAAAGTCTATTCTCTAGTATTTGAAATACCACTTTGCAAAAACCAGGAAATGCTGCAAATGTGTTAAACTGGCTGATAAAATTAGGATGACAGTTAAAAATTTTTCTAAGTAAAAGCATAGTATAGCCGGGTGTGGTGGTGCACACTTGTAGTTCCAGTACTTGGGAGGCTGAGACAGGAGGATCCGGGTTCGCGCTCAGCCTCAGCTACTTAGTGAGGCCCTCCGCAACTTAGTGAGACCCTGTTTCAAAATAAAGAATAAAAAACAGGGCTGAGAGTGGATCTCATAGGTAGAATGTCCCTGGGTTCAATCCCCAGTACCCTGAAAACAAAACAAAATAAAGCATGGTATAATAGCAACATCACTGTAGAAAAACCAACCCTTATTGTGGCAAAAACCCATAAAATGATGTATGCATAATATGTTATTTGTTGTGGGCAGGTGATTAATAATCCTGTACACTGCAGTTTTTCAGTGTTTGAAAACCATAAAGGAAAAATACTACAGAATTAAAAGACTGTCCTAAAAAACAAAGTGCAAGCCATGGTGGCACACACTTGTAATCCCAATATTTGGGAGGTTGAGACAGGAGGATCACAGGTTCTAGGACAGCCTCAGCAACTTAGCGAGATCTTGTTTAAGAAAGGGGGGGGGCTGGGCTGTAGCTTGGAGGTAGAATGCCCCCTGGGCTCAATCCCCAGTACCAACAAAATAAGTCAAAATAAAAAACAAAGGTCATGAATGAATACTTGTAAAAGATGAACAATAAAAGAACTTTGTTAATAAAGTATGTTGGACCTCCAAGAAGACTCTAGTTTTTGATTTCTGTAGCATCTTACCAGAAAAATGTGCCTTTGAATTTCATCATCCTGTCTCTCTTTGTGGCATCAAGACTGGAGATTCTGTCCCCTTGGTCACTTGGTTTTTATTGGCCACCCTTGATGCTCCTGCACCTAGCGTTTCCAAATGTGAAGGTACAGACAACAATCTAGCCCCCTGGGGGTTCAGTGGGGAGATATACAGATGAAATGATTATGGAAAAAGTAATTCAACTTATTTACATACGTTTGGCTTTTGATATGAGTGGCTCATGAACTCTTAATTTGTCCTTTCTTGATTAGGTTTTTTGATTTTTTTTTTGCTTCTTTGGTATCCTCCACTATTGAATATCCTTTTCTTTCCTTAATTATTAGAACTTCTGGACTTTGTTAGGCATATACCCTAGGTATACTTCTGATATAACAATGACAATAGCAGCTACTACTACTGAGAAAACAACAAAATCATACATGGCAGTTAATACATGTCAGGCAGTGTTTAAAACACATTATGCATATCGTTTACTTAATTCTCTCCTAGACCTATACTATCATTACCCTTATTTTTCAATTATGGGAACTAAAGAAGAGGGAGTAACTTGCCCAAATTCGCACAGTATATCATAGAATTGGGATTGGGCCCAGGTAGACTGGTCCCAGAGTCCTTCCCTACTCCTGAAGTTACAAAGATGGTTTTTATCTTTTTCTTCTCAAAATTTTAAAGTTTTGCTTTTCACATTTGCTTTTGAATATATTTGTAATTAACTGAGTATGTTGTGACATGGGTATCCACTTACGTGAATAATTTTCCATCTATTGATCGGCAAATATAAAATTTCTAAATATGCATGAGATTGTTTCGCAGCCCTCTATGCTATTGGTATGGTCTATATGTTTGTGTTTCTCCAAAATTCACACATTGAAATCTTAACCCCCAAAGTGATGGTATTAGGAGTTAGGACTGTTGGGAGGTGATGAGCTCATGAAAATGGAGTCCTCAGGAATGGGTTAAGTGCCATTTAAAGGGGGTGAAGAGCCAGGCGTGGTGGAGCACACCTGTAATCCCAGTGCTTGGGAGGCTGAGAAAGGAGGATCACAGGTTCAAGGCCAACCTCGGCAACTTAGCGAGACCCTTAGCAACTTAGTGAGACACTGTTTCAAAACAAAAAATAAAATGGGGCTGGGGCTGAGTGTGTAGCTCAGAGGTAGAACACCCTTGGATTCAATCCCCAGTACTACAATTAATTAATTAATAATTAAAATTTTTTTCTGAGGTTTGCTTTCCCAAGGTTGATGGGGCACATCTGATAATGGTCATCATTCACAATTAGACTGTCATAAGTCTTTTTTTTTTTGGAACTGGGGATCTATTTATTTTATTTTGAAGGAGGTTCTCACTAAGTTGCTGGGGGTCTAAGTTGCTGAGGCTGGCCTTGAACCTGAAATCCTCCTGTCTTAGCCTTCCAAGTACTGGGATTACAGGCCTGCGCCACCATGTCTGACTGATTGTCATAAATCTTAAGGGTTTGCTCCAAATTTTGGGTCATCATCTCATCTCTATTTTGATAGTGATTTCTTGATGGCTTATCTAAAAATAAAAACAAAACAAAACAAAAAACAACAAAAAACACCAAACCAGAATGAACACCAGGATTTGCTAACATGAGCTCCTGGTCTTCACCTATATATTCTGAGTCCACGAGGCTAGATTAGGTGACAAAGGCGTTATGCATAATGTGTGCACAAACGAGAAGAAAGCATCAGTTGTAATGAGGGAAATGCCAAACTGACCACGAACTGAAAATGTCTTTATTACCCTCTCATTTCCCTTCCAGTCTAGCTCAGGTTTCTGGAAACACCCACAGGAAAGCGGTGCCCCATTATGTTCCCTTCAATTCACCGAAGTACTGCTTTTAAAGTGGAAAGATAGCCGGGCGTGGTGGCGCACTCTTGTAATCCCAGTACTTTGGGAGGCGGAGACCGGAGGATCCGGGTTCGCGGCCAGCCTCAGCTCTCTCTCTCTCTCTCTCTCTGTCTCTCTCTCTCTGTCTCTGTCTCTCTCTGTCTCTCTCTCTCTCTCTCTCTCTCTCTCTCTTTCTCTCTCTACTTAGTGAGGCCCTCCGCAACTTCGTGAGACCCGGTTTCAAAATAAAGAATAAAAAAAAATAGGGCCGGGGGTGTAGCTCGGAGGTAAAATGCCCCTGGGTTCAATCCCTGGTACCGCAAAAAAAAAAAAGTGGAAAGATAATAAAAAGCTTTTCCTAGGAAAGTTTAAGCTTCAAAGAGAAATGGCTCTGTAAACATTCAACCTCTGTTCCACCCCATGAGCTCATGAACAGACACGGGAGCGTTGCTTCTGCCTCCACTAGATGGCAGTGCTGCTCTGCAAGCCTAGCCCGATCCGCGGGCTCCCTGCTATGGCAGCCAACGTCCGCTAGGAGGAGCTCAAGGCTCAGCAGTGCTCCCCCACTGAGAGCCAAATGGAAGTGGTTCCAGCTTCTATTTACCTGGAGGAAGGTGCACCGAGGTCCCCGAGGCTTGAGACTAGGTGAGGGCTAGGGAAGGGAAGAGAGCACATGAGTGCAGGCATCTACTCACAGCAACCGCGTCCGTGGAAAACCCAGGGAGCAGGTGCCTTTCTGAGTATCTTTGGACCTAACTTTGGATCTGAGAATGGAATGTTCTTTCTTCTCTCTTCATCCAACAGTCTTGAAAAGAATCTGACTTATAGTAAGCAGGGCTGCTTTGGATTTGAGTAAGATCCAGCCAGGAGTCAAGGCTTACTTCCTTATGTCATCGTGCCTGCTACTGGGAAAACAAAACAAAAACTTTCCAGAACATTCCTTTCAGCATCGCCACTTTTCATCAATAGATTTCAATGGGGATAATTTTGCACTCAAAAAATTGTACTAGTTCCTTGGCAGGTACAAAGAAGTTTTTGGTGGCTACTGAAGAAGTACTGTTATACTGTTGTATAATCATATCAACTCATCAAAATGATACCGCCAGCCCCCTATCTACGAAGGGGTTGTATTTTTAAATTTCTGGAACTCAAAATATATTTTCTAATTAAAATGTTTTATACGGTGGTTAGTTTTCTCAGTTAACCCATACTATTACTTCCTGTTTTATCATTTGGGTAATTTATGGTCATTATATTATAAATATATATATATATATAATATAACTATTTATATTATAAAAATATAGACAAAGGGAAAAGTTTTATAATGTCTCCATAGTCCATCCCCATAAAAAAACCACTGTTAAGATCTTGGTACCAGTGTTTTTGTCCATGCATGACAAAAATATTGTCATTTAAAAATTATCAGGAGCATTTCCTTCACCGATAAAAACATCTTCAAATGTGTGGACTGTGGAGTGAGACTGCCTGGCTTGATTTCTGGAACTAACCTTGAGCTTGGTTCTTTTGTCTGCATAGCAAAAGTGACGAGGATCCCTACATCATAGTCTAGTTTGTAAATGAGATAATACACGCAATGTGTTTGCCACAGTGCTGCCCACAGAAGAAATGCCCAGTAAACGTTAGCTTTTATGTTGTTGTTATCATTTCACATGAACTTTTCCCCTATTACAAAATTGTTTCAAAAAGTTTGGAACATACAAAAAAGTATAAATAAGAACATAAAATCCCACTACCCAAAACTGATCCAATTTTTTTTCTAAAGCTTTTTTGTTGTTGTTCTAAAGCTTTTTTGTTGTACTGGGATTACAAGCATGTGCCACCACGCCCGGCTTATTTATTGCTTTTGACTTATCATAATATTACCAAAAACCCCCAATTTTATTGGCTGCAAAATATTTTACTGTATGTATATATTGTAATTAGCCATTTCCCTGTCCATGGATATTTAGGTGGAAATGACATTTTTAGGCAGGTTAAATTGGTCTCACTTTGATGGTGGTTGGGGAGCAATGGGTGTGGAAGGAGAAGCTAAGATTTGAGAAATAAGTTGAAAGAGCAACTACGGACATTAGGGATGGGGAGTGTGTGTGTGTGTGTGTGTGTGTGTGTGTGTGTGTGTGTGTAGGGAGGGAGACAATTTTCTAGCTGAGAAATTGGAATGTAGGTGGTCCCGGGAGCATTCTCCATTTAAAAGTGATCTTCAAGCCGGGTGTGGTGGCGCACACTTGTAATCCCAGTACTTGGGAGGCTCAGACCAGAGGATCACAGGTTCATGGCCAGCCTCAGCTACTTAGTGAGGCCCTCAGCAACTTAGTGAGACCCTGTTCCAAAATAAAGAATAAAAAATTAAAAAAACAGGGCTGGGGGTGTAGTTTGGAGGTAGAATGCCCCCCCCTGGGTTCAATCCCCAGTACTGCAAAAAAAAGTGATCTTCATCCTAACTTTTAATATCTTGTTTGTTAGAACCACAGAATTGGGCAGGGCATGGTGGTGCATGCTTGTAATCCTAGTATTTGGGAGCCTGAGACCTGAGGATCTGGGTTCGCGGCCAGCCTCAGCTACTTAGTGAGGCCCTCCACAACTTAGTGGGACCCTGTTTCAAAATAAAGAATAAAAATAGGACTGGGGGTGTAGCTCAGAGTTAAAATGTCCCTGGGTTCCATCCCCAGTACCGCAAAAAACAAAACAAAACAAAACAAAACAAAACAAAAAACCACAGAATTGGAGCATTGAGAAGGACTGAAAAGTCACTCATCCAGCCTCCTCGTTGTGTGCACATGGACCAGGCCTGTTTCATTACTGCTAGCCGTATTTCACCGCTTCCTCTTTGTGCAGTCATTCTGAACATTACAAAACCCAGTGCTTTTAGCTCCCTGCAGGGAGGAAGCCACCTTGCCAGGAGATAGGCCCGGGGCCTGAGGCTCCCAAGTGAGTACTGACCAGGAAAACTTACGCATCTCTAGTACTGAGCACCTGCCTCTCAGCTGAATGCTGAAGGTCAAAGGCCAAGCCAGGTGACCTCAGGGCTGCTGGAGCCTTGCCATAGAGCCAAGGAGGGGTTCGAAGGATGAGAAAAGGGGAGATCACAGGCATTCAGGCAAATTTCCCACCACTGCCCAAGGCCTCCTTTGCCTATTGTTATCTTTCAGCCCGATTCCAACTTCCAGGCTGAATTGGGAAAGCTGGGTAAAGCTGAGTCCCCTCCCGGGCTCCATGCCAAGCATCTGGATCAACCTGGCAGAGCCAGGCGCTGGCAAGAGATAGAGCCCTTCCCTGGGCTCTGATTTCTCCCCAGAGGGCTGTGTGACTCTCCGTATTTGATTTTTGTCACCAGCATGGCTCGAATACTGTCAACATGGCTGCAATCACAATTACTCAGTTCTACTTTTTCCTGCAGAACTTGGTCATCAGCTGCACACTCCCGGGGTGAATTGAGATCCAAACCCATCACAACCAACTGGAGATTTTCAAAGGAAACGCCTGTACACGACCATGCTTCTTTGTGGAATAGTGTTATTCTTATCTATGTAATTTGATGACCGTTGAAATATGGGAAAAGATGCCGGCAACTCAAGAAATCACTGTTTCAATGATTTAGCATACTTCTGGGTTGTTCAATGGCCGTTCAGGGTGCTGAATACAAAGGGCCCCATTTTGCAACTCCAGGGGCCACAGGCTTGTCACAACCCTGAGATCCCCATATGTCCTTTCCTCTTTGCAATTGAAAATGCAGGAAATCTCTTTTAAAGTTGTGTCACGACATCCTCTTCCCAGTGCAAACCTGCTGCTATAAATCGCCCTCTATCTGTTTACCAGATGCCAATCATCCACAGACCAAGATCGAAACGTGTTTTGTGACTTGTTCTGTTACCAAAACATTAATGAAACAAATTGTTGTCTCAGTATGTTTAAAAATCACCTCTAGCCGGGCGTGGTGGCGCACGCTTGTAATCCCAGTACTTGGGAGGCTGAGACAGGAGGATCCAGGTTCCTGCCAGCCTCAGCTATTTAGTGAGGCCCTCCGCAACTTAGTGAGACCCTGTTTCAAAATTAAGAATAAAAAATAGGGCTGGGGGGTGTAGCTTAGAGGTAGAATGCCCCTGGGTTCAATCCCCAGTACCGCAAAAAAAAAAAAAATCATCTCGTAACAGCACACTTTTTTGGCATATGATTTGAGTAATAAGTGGCATGGCCAAAAGGCAAAAGCTTTATCTTTATTTTATTTATTTATTTACTTTGGTGCTGAGGATCGAACCTAGGGGTATCCTACCTCTGAGCTACACCCCCAGCCCTATTTTATTTTTTGTTATGAAACCTGCAATCCTCCTGTCTCAGCCTCCCAAGTACTGGGATTACAGGTGTGCACCACCAAGTTCGGCCAAAAAAATTTAGAAGCCACCAAATGATAAATGAAATAAAGACTAGTAATGAAAATATATTTCAGATTAATTCAATATAACTTCTATTTCCTTTTGTAACTGAAATCACATTTTAAGAACATCTCTTTGAGTATGGGATGACCAGAAATTTAATGGTAATTAAAAAAAAATGAAACCTTAGAAAAAGGCCCTGAGTTTTTAAGATATTACATGGCTGACTAGAATCATTTGTATTATCATAACTCAAATACGACCTTTATAATATTGTTCTGCATGATGCTGAGAAATGACACAAAAATCAATAATAAAGCACATTACATTTGATTTAGAGGATTCAAAATTAGAGAATATTGCTACACCTCTTGAGAAGGACAGTAATGCAAATTAATGCAAATTAGTATGGAAATTGGGTGAGAATACGAAAATCCTTTTATCAGGCTATACCTTTTTATTTTATTTATTTATTTATTTATTTATTTTTTTGCAGTACCAGGGATTGAACCCAGGGGCATTCTACCTCCGAGCTACACCCCCAGCCCTATTTTTTATACTTTATTTTGAAACTGGGTC
>PVJS01001462.1:0-19886 GCA_004027185.1 Glis glis | reverse complement strand
CTAAGCCTGAAGAATGAATAACGTTTCTCTAATTAAAGACAGAAGAGCATTTTAATTTTTACTTGAAATTTTTTTCTTGGTTAATTGTCGCTTTACCTTTTTAGAGTTTTACAAAGTGCACCATAATCAGAAGACCAAAAGCAAAGAAACAAAAACTGGCATTCAATCTGTTTATCAAAAGGTTAATAGATATTAGTGCATTTGTGTTTGTGTGTGTGTTTTCTAGTATAGAAAAGGAAACAGATTCGTTCCTTTGAGCAAAAGATCTATTTTTATTGACTAGCTCCAATGGCAAAGAATATGTAGGTTGTTTCTTTATTGCCTGTCCCAAATGAAGGGGGGAAATGGCAGGATTTTGACTTATTTTCCCCTCCCTTCCTTCCTTCTTCTCATTTATTTTGGTACTGGGGATTAAACCCAGGGGCATTCTACCTTTGAGCTACACCCCCCAGCTCTTTTTATTTTTTATTTAAAATAGGATCTGGCCAAGCTGCTGCAGCTAGCCTCAAACCTGTGATCCTCCTGTCTCAGCCTTTGAAGGACTGGGATTACAGCTGTGCACCACTATGCCAGGCTGGCTTATTTTCATTGATATGCAATGTAACTGAGAACACACATTTTTCTCTCTCTCTCTCTTTTTTTATTGGTGCATTGTAATCATACATCTTGATGGGTTTCAGGGTGGTAGAAGTATACATGCACATATCGGTCAATTAGCCTTCCCCAATTCCCACCCCCACTCCCTTCTCCTTCCCTCTTTCTCGTGCTTAGCATAGTAGGAACACACATTCTAGAACCAAACTTTTACTGGGATCCCATGCCAGCTGAGTGCTATTGACCTCTGGAATCGCCCCATCTCTGCTGGGAACCATTGGTCCTCATACCTCCCTCCCCCTGCAGCCAGGGTGTCCCTCTGCAGGTCTTACAGATAGATTTCCCCCATCCAGAATACTGATCCATCATCTCCCAGAAAGGAAGGTTGTGTTGTGGAACAAGTGCAGAAGTCAGAAGGTCTGAATTCATTCTGCTCTGTCCTAAGCCACCTAAGTGATCACGTCTCCCTGAACCACAGCGTCACCCTATAAACCAGGGCTCAGTAGCACTGACCTCATGTCGAAGAGGCTAGAGGGTCCCATGAGATAACACAAGCAACACAGCTGGCACAATGCTTGGCCAAGCCTAGTAGATAAAAAGTAAAACCCCATTTTTGTAGACCCTAGGGTTCAAGTGGGTTCATCCTGGCTCCCAGGACCTTGGACAAGTCATTTGCCATCTCTAAACCTGTGTGTTTCCACCTGTAAAAATGAGTCCATAAGGCTCTGTCAAGATGAGGACAGGGAATGTGCTTTGTGAATGGCATGGCATTAAATAACTTGTGCAAATATATCTTTTTTTTTCTTTTTTTTGCGGTACTGGGGATTGAACCTAGGGGCATTCTACCTCCGTGCTACACCCCTGGCCCTATTTTTTTTATGCTTTATTTTGAAACCGGGTCTCACGAAGTTGCGGAGGGCCTCACTAGGGAGAGAGAGAGAGAGAGAGAGAGAGAGAGAGAGAGAGCTGAGGCTGGCCACGAACCCAGATCCTCCGGTCTCCGCCTCCCAAAGTACTGGGATTACAAGCGTGCGCCACCACGCCCAGCTCAAATATATCTTTTAATACACCTTTTTCTTCCATCAGCCTGGTAAGAGAGGAAATACCATACTCCTACCAATGAAAAAACCAAGACTCAAATAGGTTAAAGTGAAGTCATACAAGTAGAATGTGGCCCAAATATTCTAACACAACCTTTGAATATTGCTGTGGTTTGCATCTGGAATGTCCGCCAAAGGCTCGTGTGTTGAAGGTGCGGTCCCCACTGCAGCCGTGCGCAGAGCTGGGGCTCTGGGGAAGTGAGTGGACATGAGGGCTCTGACCGCATCAACTTGTTAATCCATCGATGGGCTCAGAGCCGATGGCATTATTGGGAGGTGGTGGAAAACTTTAGGAGGTAGGGCCCAGTTGGGGAAAGCAGGCCAGTGGGGGCGTGCCTTTGAAGGTTATATCTTGTCTCTGGCCCCTTCCCCTCTCTCTCTCTTCCTATTCTCTGGCTGTCATGAGGTGAGCGGCTGTGCTCCACCATGCGCTTCCGCCATGATGCTCAGCTTCACTACAGGCCCAGAGCGACGGAGCCCACAGACCATGGACCGAAACCTCTGAAACCTGAGCCAAATAAGCTTTTCCTCCGTCAAGTTGATTTTCTCATGTATTTTGTCACAGCAACGGAAAGCCGACTAACACAAATATGATACTTAAGTCCTAATACTCAAATGTTATCATTGTAGCTGGGTGTGGTGGTGCATGCTTGTAATCCCAGTACCTGGGAGGCTGAGACAGGAGGATCTCAGGTTCACGGCCAGCCTCAGTTATTTAGTGAGGCCCTCTGCAACTTAGTGAGACCCTGTTTAAAAAATAAAGAATAAAAAAGTAGGGTTGGGGGTGTAGCTTGGAGGTAGAATGCCCCTGGGTTCAATCCCCAGTACTGCAAAAAAAAAAAAAGTTCTAGTTGTAATACCATACTTATGTATTATACTACAATACTACTCTTCACATGTTGTTGTTACAATGCCATACCCAAATATTATACTAATATTGAAATATTATAATTACACACCATACTCAAATATTGTGTACCATTATACGGAGACTCACGTATTGTCATCATGATGCTCCCTTTGGAGCTCTCTGACAGTTATCACTTTCTTTTGTGATGTCATGGTGATCTGGCTCTAACTGCTTTAGGTACAGACTTCTCTTGTCTGCCATTGATCCGAGGCAGGGCACATTTTGTCCCCTTCTCTGATGTTCCTGTTCACTCCAGACAGGCTCCATGGTCCCCCTGCCCATTGCCTGATCTATTGGGGTGCTTAGAGGTAGCACCACTGGTTTTCTAGTATGTTCGCTGTTCAATGATGGTTTCCTGCTGTCAATTTTTTATGCTTATTGTTTCCTTTGAGGGTAGGAAACATGTTTTAATAAGTGCTTAATAATACCTAATAAATACTTATCGATTAGTTCATTAGTTGGCATCTAGCCCCCTAAGCTTCAGTTTCTCACAGGAAAAACATCAGTTCCCAAATCCATCACTTGCCTTCTTCACAATCTAAAACCCACTTGGCAAAAAAGGACCAAGGGTGAAGGGTCCAGATCTGGATTAACCATTGTTGGTGCATATATTTCAGAGGAAAAGTTAAAATTTGGGTTCTTGGTTTTTGAGAGCTCATTGATTACAGAATCCTGCAAACATTTTTTTTTTTTTTTGCGGTACTGGGATGGAACCCAAGGGCAATCTACCTCCAAGCTACACCCCCAGCCCTATTTTTTATTCTTTAATTTGATAGGGTCTCACTAAGTAGCTGAGGTTGGCCGCAAACCCGGATTCTTCTGTCTCAGCCTCCCAAGTACTGGGATTACTAGTGTGTGGCCACCATGCCCGGCGGCTAACATTTTCATACATAAGCCTTGTTTTAAAGCTCGACTTGGTTTCTCTACATGATATGGTCTTTTCCCCTCTACCTTGGGAAACTTGCATTTTTTTTTTTTTTTTGCGGTACTTGGGGATTGAACCCAGGGGCATTCTACCTCCGAGCTACATCCTCAGCCATATTTTTTATTCTTTATTTTGAAACAGGGTCTCACTAAGTTGCGCAGGGCTTCCCTAAATAGCTGAGGCTGGCCTTGAACCCGGATCCTTGGGTCTCAGCCTCCCAAATACTGGGATTACAAGCGTGCGCCACCACGCCCGGCGGAAATTTCCATTCTTTAAAAAAATGGCCTTAACACTGTGTAAAAGGTCACTTGTTTTTCACCAAGGAGCACATGAAAAAAATGTTCAGACTTCACCAGTGGCCGAACAATGCAAATATATGATTAGCCAACATGTTTCAAAGTAAAATTTTACTGGCCAGTGAAGCTTTGGCAAAATGCTACATCCTTATCCAGTGGTAACGTAAATTTGTTCAACCCACTTGAAAATCAGGTAGCAATTTGGATCTAAGAACCATAGAAAAGTTAATATTTTTTGATCTGGTAATCCTACTCCTTGGAATCTATTCTAGGCAAAGAATCCAAAAGAAGTTGAACCCTGTGTGTTTGAAAATATTCACTATAATCTTTATTTTTACTATCAAAAATTTGGAAACAGGCTAATAATAAGTACCACTTGTATAGGCTCTGCAATTCAGAAACAGCTGTTGAGCACATCAGCTCCTTGGATTCTTCGGGCCCTGGGAGGTAGGTACCCTCGCTTTGTAGATGACGAGGCTCAACTTCAGAGTGGGTAAGGTACACAGATTACACAGTTGGAAAAAGGCAGACTAGAGCTAAGGGTTTTCTGGTTTGTTTTGGCACTGGGGATTGAACGCAGGGGCATTCCATCTCTGAGCTACACCCCCAGGGCTATTTTATTTATTTATTTTTGTTGTTGTTGTTTTTTTCTTTTTGCAGTACTGTGGATGGAACCCAGGGGCATTCCACCTCCAAGGTATACCTCCATCCCTATTTTTTGTTCTTTATTTTGAAACAGGGCCTCACTAACTTGTGGAGGGCCTCACTAAGTAGCTGAGGCTGGCCGAAACCTGCGGTCCTCCGGTCTCAGCCTCCCAAGTACTGGGATTACAAGTGCACACCACCACACCTGGCCAGCACTATTTTATTTGGAAACAAGGTTTTGCTAAGTTGCAGAGGGCCTAAGTTGCTGAGGCTATCCTCGAACCTGCAATCCTTCCTCCTGTCTCAGCCTCCCAAGTACTGGGATTATAGGCATGTGCCACCACGCCTGGCAAACTAAGGTTTTGTGATTCCAAGGGATGGGCTGTCCTGCCTATTGTGTGACATCCTTCTCCACATGCCTCCAGCAGCAGGGCCACGGTTAACTATATGAGCTTGTTATAGGAGATGAATATCTAGTCACTAAAATAATAATTAAAAAGCAACATTGAGCCAGGCATGGTGGCGCACGCTTGTAATCCCAGGATTTGGGAGGCTGAGACAGGAGGATCGCAGGTACGCTGCCAACCTCGGCTACTTAGTGAGGCCCTCCGCAACTTAGTGAGACCCTATTTCAAAATAAAGAATAAAAACTAGGACTGAGGGTGTACTTCGGAGGTAGAATTACCCTGGCTTCAATCCCCAGTACTGCAAAAAAGAAAAAAAAGCAACATAGAAATATGGAAAAATATTTGGCTGGAAGAAACAAAGCACAAAAAAGAAACATGTTGGCTGTTATTATTAAAAATAGGCATGCTAATTAAGATCTAGAAGGGAAAGGGAAAAAAACAAAGTCGTTAGAAGTTTGGTTTTATTTTAGTACCACTGTGTTTATAATTTCATATTGCTGTGACCCATTTGGCACCCTTTAGTTCTTTAGTAGAACCATAATTTTCTTAGGAAAAATAATGTATATAGAAAATGGTTCAACTGGGTTTCACTCCTTGGAGAGAACATGAAATATAAGTATTTTCATGTCTGGCCATGAAAATAAGGCTTTTCCTGGAATTATGGGTCCATAGAGTAGGAAAGGTCTAGGAAGGATGGGCTGGTGCTGCCGGCAGAGGCTGTGCCCACAGTCACCAGCCCATGTTCTGGCTGTTTCATCTCCAGGAGGCCAACCCTGTGTGGAGCCCTGGGAAGTGGGTCCTACTCATGAGGATGACAAAAAAAAAAAAAAAAGGGCAGGGTTTGCCAAATGGAATCGGGGTCTAGAGGCTGGAGGAGCCACCACTGTGCTCAGCTCCAGTGATTAAATGCCATTGAAGAAGCATTCCTTCTTCGCTCCCTGTCTTCCCATGTCTACTCATCAGGCCCCTTCACAAGGCTCCTTCCACAGAATATTGATCGGGGTGCCTTCCACTCATCAGCCTCACAGCTTACACTACAACCCACACAAAGGGTCTTCAGGAGGTTCATGCAAACCAGGTAATAGAAGGAATCAAGGGCCAACACTTCCAAAGTGCCACAGGGGCTCTGGGGCAGGGGCAAGGACATATGGTGTGAAATCTACCTGCTGGGCACTGGTCTTGGTTATCTCCTGAGGCCTTCTACTGGCCAAGCATACTGTGTCTTGCTGCACGTCTTAATCTAGCTAGTTTTCTATCTTTTCAAGATGAGACACTGCATCTGGTAGAGTCATTTACAGCCTTTTCTATGGACATGGATATTTAGTTCTGCGCTCTCTCTCTCTCTCTCTCTCTCTCTCTCTCTCTCTCTCGCTTTAAATTAAGGACATGCCTCTCCAGGAGCATTCACATTGAATCTGCCTGGATTCTGTCAGTAAGCTAGTATCTTAGATTCAATTTAATATTCCCTCAGTGTAACATTCTGGGTCACAGAATGTTGGACAGAAATGTTGGAAGGTTAGGGAGAACGCTGTATGGAAGTAGCATCTGGAATAAAGGATATAAACTTTTCTAAGCAGGATTCACTGTTTAGACCTGGATCATCTTCAAAGTGTTCATTTGATTTTCATATGGAAAATACCATGTAGTGCCTTCAAAATTGGAGGCAGTCAGTAGATACATGTTGCTGGTTAAATGAATGAGTGACTTGGGAAATCGGAGCATTAACTGTCATGCCAGATTGCCTGGACTTTGTCATTTGCTACCTGTGTGACCTTGAACAAGTTATTTAAGCTCCATTTCCTTATCTGAAAAATGGAGAGTGTGAAGATGATAATAGTAATTGCCTCACGGGGTCGCCCTGAGGATTAAAAGCATTAATAAATGCAAAATTGTTAGATTAGCACCTGTCACAGGGTGTATGCTATCTTATTATTACTTGCTTCTAGCAATTAAGTTCTAGAGTTATATAAGCAACATTCTCTTTTGTTCAGCGCTAAAGAGAATAGAAGTGCCAGTATGGAGAGGTATAAATTTGATTATTTCCTTATATAATATATCCTTAAGTATACTTCTAAAAGAAAACATGGCCGGGCGTGGTGGCGCACGCTTGTAATCCCAGTACTTTGGGAGGCGGAGACCGGAGGATCCGGGTTCGCGGCCAGCCTCAGCTCTCTCGCTCTCTCTCTCTCTCTCTCTCTCTCTCTCTATTTAGTGAGGCCCTCCGCAACTTCGTGAGACCCGGTTTCAAAATAAAGTATAAAAAATAGGAACGGGGGTATAGCGCGGAGGTAGAACGCCCCTGGGTTCAATCCCCGGTACCGCAAAAAAAAAAAAAAGAAAACATTAGTATATAGATTCAGGAGTTTTATCAAAATGCAAAAATCATAAAAATGCAAGAATGGGTTGATATTACAAAATCTGTTATGATAATTCACTATATTAATTGGTGATAGGAGAAAAAACCCATGATTATATTTTTGGTGGCTCAAAGAGTTCTTCACCAAAACTCAATAGCCTTTTATTTTACCTAAAAAGTTATAATTTGGAATAGATCCTAGATATAATGCATTCCCATGTAAGAGCAAACACACATGTTGATTTAAAAACTATCATGATGCTTCATGGTAAAATGCTAGAAACATTTTCACATTATCAAAGATAATATAACATTGACCACTATGGAAACTATTATTTAATATTGTTCTGAGAGTACTAGCCATTGCAATTAGACAAGAGGAAAAAATTATAAACATGGGAAAGGAGTTATTTGCAGATGATATTGTTATATATCTCTAAAATTCATAAAAATCAATCAAAAAGCAGTTAGAAATAAGATAGCAAAGTAAGTACATAGAGGGTTATAAAAAATCAATAGGCTTTCTATACATACAGAGGAGTGGAATTGATAACTTCCAAGTCTAATAGGCTGGCTGGATTTTGTTTTGCTTCTGCAAACCAGACCTCCTCTGCTCTGAGCAGCGGGCTGTAACAGGATGAATTTCTGTTGGGTCAACTGAAGTGGCGACTTAGACGCAAGGCAATTCTTCATCAGGACACACCTTTTTGTTGCTTCTGATTACCTGCTGGCAGGAACTAAGAGTGTGTCTGTTACATGTGTGCCGAGTGTGTCAAATCAGAGTCTTTGAAGTTGTTCAAATAAAGAGGATTAGTCATAGTTCTAGGGAGATTTAAAGACTAAGCCCAAAGAAGCAGAGTTCATATGGCTTCTTGCATCTGTTAACCTGGCTTAGACACATTTCCTTCTTGTGGTTTGGATATTTTATGCACTGTTTGCCTCGAAATAGTCACAGATTTCATCAATTCTTTATGCTATCAGACCTCTTGTATCCTTAAAGAAAGAAGATATTTGATCATTGTCTTAATAGCCCGTCTAAACAGAGTGGCAGGACAATCCAATCAGAAAGTTATTTCTCAGACCATTACGTTTACACTTAAACTCCATATATTGCTTTAAAGTTTACATCTCATTTCCTGCTATCAAACCTGTCAGGTTGCTTCAAAATGATCATATAATAGCGTTTCCCCTCTAAAACATGTTTTAAGGACTGAGGCTGTATTAGAGAACATTTAAAAAATGTTTGTAACATGTATACTGACAAAACAGAGATGCATGCATATATTTGTAGAAACTTTTAATTTAACAAAATGCAATCATTTAGGAGAGACAAGATTTATTTTAAAAGTGAGCTTCAAAACTTCTAAGTTATTTAGTATGGCTTTTATACTAGATATTTCATAAACATGTGAGAGGCAAAAATAACTAGAAAACAGAAAACCATTCAGTTTAGTGGTCCCAACATGTATGTCACCAGACAAACAAAAGGAAATGAGACTCAATTTTATCATTTAAAAAATCCTCCACTGGAAGTAAATCCAACATAAACCCCTAAACTCCTCTCCTCTGCAACTTAGTGAGACCCTGTTTCAAAATAAAGAATTAAAAAAATAGGGCTGGGGGTGTGGCTCGGAGGTAGAATGTCCCTGGGTTCAATCCCCAGTACCGCAAAAAAAAAAAAAAACAACAACAAAACCTACCATGTATCAGGTATATGTGCCCTGGGCTTATAGTAATGGACACTTTTCCTGTTCTCATGGAGTTTATATTCTGATTTTGGTGGAGCCAAGAAACTGGTGACTTAAAAAAATGTAAAAGTTAATCAGGTGTTCAGTTCATTGCAAAAAATAAAGGAAAAGAAAAGAAGGGAGAAGAAAAGAAATGAGAACTCTTGTGTCTCAGTAATCTGAATCTTTCTTGGAAGTTTGCTGGGTACCGATCCCACACTTGTCGATATTTGGGCATTCTCTGATGATTGTGTTATCTCCCTAAGTGTACGGCACAAATGGAAAAGAATTTCTTTTCGAATTGCAGTTTTCATTTCCTAAGTCATTTGGCGGGAGTGAGGGGCATTTGGGATTGGCGGACAGCTTTGTGCCAGTGGGAGGGACGCTCTGCAGAGAACATTCACTTTGGTGTCAGAGGATCCTGCCTTTAAATCTCACTTCTTGCTGTGAGGTTGGGCCTCTTACTTGATTTCTCCGAGCTCATGTTCCCATCTATTAAATGGGCATATTAATCCTCAAAGGAGTATCATTTGGATTAATGAAATAATTGGGGTATTGGGAGTTACTTTACCCAAAGTGCCCATCTAATGGCAGAGGCGAGGTTAGAAATCATGTCCCCATCCTCTTGGAGCCAGTCCTTTGTCCCATACCATCTTTGCAGTTAGTAATCTCTAGTGACTTACCCACACAACAAGATTATAGCTATATTCATCATCTATTAAGAAGATAGTGAGCCCAATACTACGCTTCCTGTCTGACCCATCTGGGCCTCAGTTTCCCCTGATGTCAGGTGAGGGAGTTGGACAAGAGTCTAAGGTCTCTTTCAGCCATGCACTCTGTGACACCAGGTCCTGGTTGTCCATTCACCCTAACTCCAAGCTTCCTTGGTACCAGTTCCCACCTTCCCCTTCCCTGATTCACCACTGAATACAATGACTGCATGTTATCCTGGGAGGGGGGAGAATTCAAGCAAAAATTAGCCAGTGAGTGAAGCCACAGAATGCAGCCTTGCCTCCTCTTCCTTCATCCTGGTTAGAGGGCGGCTGACCAGCCATTTCAGTAGACTAAGGAGCAGTCAGAGATTATTTCCTTAACTTTTTTTACTGTACTGGGGCTTGAACCCAGAGCCTTCCACCCCCAGCCTTTTTTTTTTTTTAATTTTGAGACAGGGTCTCACTGAGTTGCCCAGGCTGGCCTCGTTCTTACAATCCTCTTGCCTCAGCCTCCCAAGTAGTTGGGATTGCAGGTGTGCACCATCACACCTGGCTCTTTCTCAATTCATTCATTCATTATATATATATATATATTGTGTATGTGTGTGTGTGGTACTGGGGATGGAACCCAGGTCATTCTACCCCTGAGCTATACCCCCAGCCCTATTTTATTCTTTATTTTGAAACAGGGTCTCACTAAGTTGCAGAGGGCCTCACAAGTTGCTGAGGTTGGTCACGAACTTGTGATCCTCCTGTCTCAGCCTCCCAAGTACTGGAATTACAAGTGTGCACCACCACGCCCAGCTAATTCTTTTTTGTTGTTGTTGTTGTTGTTATGGTGCTGGGGATGGAACCCAGGGGCATTCTACCTCCAGGCTACACCACCAACCCTCTTTTATTATTCGAAACAGGGTCTCACTAAATTGCTGAGAGCCTAAATAAATTGCTGAGGCTAGTTATGAAACTGAGATCCTCCTGTCTCAGCCTCCCAAGTATTGGGATTTATAGGTATGTGTCACCATACCGGGCTTCTTTCTTAATTCTTGATGTCTCTGTCCACCTCCCCTGGAAGAGACCAGTATTTCCAAAATCTCAGCACCTGTCCTTGATTTGATGTTAATGCAAGTTTCTTCTCACATACATTTTAAATTCTCCTCTTTATTACAACCATTACTACTAAAAAGCGATCCCCTCTATGGGGACAGTGACAAAAAGCGGAGCTCTCAGAGCGTGATGTTTTGATCGTGACCCAGGCTGTACACACTGGGGCTGCTCCCTGGTGGGCAGCCAAGCTCTGCCAGCCCCAGCTGAGATATCACTTACCAGTGCGGGCTCTTCAGGGGCAGGGCCCCTGCAACATGTTTACAAGGTGTGTAGCTATTAGCAACATCTTACAGCTCACGCTAATTAACGAGGAGAGTGGCTAATGAAGCCCGGCTCTTAAAGAGGTCCAAATTGCATCAGTGTTTGGGCCTTAAATTGATACCAAAAAATAGCTCGCCGCAGGTGTGTTTTGAGTAGCACCTTCCCCCAGCAGGTCGGTTGTTTGCTATGCTTCGGCTACGGCAGATCCCAAAGTGGCCCAACGCCAGGGTTACAAGTTTATTAAGGTCGTTTCCATTGGCTAAGCATAGCCATTATTTTAGCTGAGCTATAGACTGGATGCAGGCACCAATCCCCATAAGTCCTACACGAGGAGCAATCTGGCCATTAGGTGGTGCTGCCATTAGATTTGTAATACGTTCTAAGTTTATTGGATGAGCCCATTCTCTAAGACACACATTTTCTTTTTATTTATTTTCATTTTCTTTTTCTTTTTTTCTGTGGTACTGGGGATTGAACCCAGGGGCATTTTACCTCCGAGATACACCCCCATTCCTATTTTTAGTGTTTTTTTAAAAAATTATTTTGAAATAGGGTCTCACTAAGTTGATGAGTCTCACTACTTGCTGAGGCTGTCCTCGAACCTTAGATCCTCCTGTCTCAGCCTCCCAAGTACTGGGATTACAGGCGTGCACCAACACGCCTGGCTTACATTTTCTTTTAAAATGCACCAATTATTCAAGCAGGAACTCAGTGTTTCTCTCCCTCCTAATTTTACTTATTTATTTATTTTTGGTACTAGGGATTGAACCCAGGGGCATTCTACCTTTGGCTATACCCCCAGTCCTTTTTATTTTTATTTTGAAACAGGGTCTCACTAAGTTGCCGAGGAACTTACTAAGTTGCCAAGGCTGGCCTCGAACCTGTAATCCTCCTGTCTCAGCCTCCCAAGTCCTGAGATTCTAGATGTGTGCCATCGTGCCTGCCATTTCTCTTCCTTTTATAATGAAGTCTTTTTATGCATATTTGTAGACTAGTAAATGAATTCTACTGTATTTCTTATAAAACCACCCTTTTACTTTAATAATAGTTTTTTTTTCTGGCAGATAATGACCTTAATAATTTTTTACTCATTTCTGTTATTTGAAGTTTCAAAATAACTTGGAGTTTTGAAGTCATTTAAATTGCTACTATCATGGATTTTTTTTATTGGTGCATTGTAATCATACATATCATGGATTTGTTTTTGTCCTGGCTACCTAATTATTTATTACATTTTGCTCCCTGGTAGGAGGAGGTGAGCTGTACAATATGTATTTTATGAAGGGTGAAATAGTATCCATATGATGCTGTATAATGTACCAGAGTTAAGTAAGCCAGGATAAAAACCAATATCTCCCAGATCTTGGGGGGGGGGAAGTCTGTGTTATTTGTAGTGTTCTCTGGCCAGGATGCAGGTACAGGGGTTCTTTGGCTCATTCTCAGTCTTGTCAAGGAGAACCCAGAATCCACTGGGAATTGATCAGGCACCATCTAAGATCCCTTTCAGGACAGGTAATATACCAGCAACAGTGGTTACTCTTTTGCAGAAGGGGAAGGTGGATAAGGGGTCGTGGTCAATTGACAAGACTTTTACTCTTCCAGTCTATTTTGCAAAAAAATTTAACTTGATCACGCTTTGTTTTTGTATAATACAATAGACTTTTTAAATCATGTTTCTTCTTTGAAGATGCCATACTTTTTTGGTTATATTTGTCTCTGAGCAGAGATGGAAGGGAGCTATGGTCATAGGGCTGCCCCCTAGAGGTGGTCAGAAGGGACAAAGGGCCACCACAAACCAGGAAGTGGGACTGCTTGTGGCAATCTACACCCCTGCACCAACGTTGGTCAAGCCCTCTTATTTTGGGGCCACTTCGAGAAGAGGGTGAGAGGGAAGTGGCAGTCAGAAGACAGAAAGGTGGCTAAAGTGACTAGTTGTCCTTGACACCACCCCACACTGAGCTCACAGGGGCACCGTGAGCGTTGCTATTTGCTAATTACACTTTGGTGAGCTCCTGTTCCTTGGAGGAAAACCCAACCACATCCACGCAAAATAGCAACCAAACACTGCTCCTCATATCGCCTGTAGACTGTTCTCTTGAAATTCAGTCTTGGGCTGCTCTCCCTTTCTGAGGACTCCATAAACTACAAGGGTTCTACCGGAACCAACAGGGGCTGACGACGCTGCCCTCAACCTGGCGTCTCCACAAAGCTTTTCCTGCTTTCTCTATAGATCTTTAGAGAATACACTATCTCTCCCTGTCAGCAGGTCTTTGAGCCACATGCATTTATTCCTGCCTTGACTCTAAAACCTACTCCCAGTCTGCTTTTGCCTAATAGAAGAAAAAGTCAACTCCTTGAATTCAGCATTCTTTCAGGTGGGAGGAAGCAAAACAGGCCTCTCTCTGTTACCGGGTGGAAGATGGGGATATTATTCCACAGCTTCTCAAGTCTTTCCTCTCTGCGTGGGAAACAATCATGCAGAAAAGCATAAATGGGGGACACAGGAGGTTTATTCAGGCAAGTGATGGCCCCATGTGAGGAAGGCTGTGATTAAAGAAGAGGTCGAAAATGGCCCGGGACAAAGGAATTATGCCCCAGGGGGGTCTGGGGAGTCCAGTCTCAGAAGTGAGAGAGTAATGTGGAATCTTCCATGTGACGAATTTGTTTGTTTGCTTGCTTGCTAATTTATTTATGTATTTATTTATTTATTTATTTATTTACTTATTGTGGTGCTGGGGATTGAACCCAGTGCATTCTGCCTCTGAGATATTCTCCAAGCCCTTTTTGTTTTTTTTATTTGGAAACAGGGTTTTGCCAAGTTGCTGAGGGCCTCCCTAGTTGCTGAGGCTGGCCTCAAACCTGCTATCTTCCAGTCTCAGCCTCCCAAGTACTGAGATTACAGGCATGGGCCACCAGGCCTGGCTGGTGGCAAGATTTATTCAGCCTGGAACGTTTTCCCCCAACGCATATGCATTTGGGGAGGTTAGTATCTTTTTCCCACCACACCTTAGTACTTTGCTTGCACCTTTGTGAGTCTGCGTTGTCTCTGCCTCCTTCTCATGGGGAAGGGGTCTAAGTGAGGCTCTGAAGATAGGCTTAGCCCTCTGATATCTCTGCTTCTGGTCAGTACCAGCTGATCCTATCTGCTCATGTCTAAATAGCTACCTAACTTCTCCACCATAATTGGTGCCCCGTGAAGGGAGAACAGGAAAGGAGGGACAGGTGATGTCCTCCCTCCCATCATGACTCCATCTCCTCTCCTCCACATCTCACATCCTGGCCTTGCTTCTGACAACTGCAAGCCTGCAATGAAAAGCACCCCCTTTTATGAGACATTGTTTTTGCAAAAGCAAACAACCTCAATGTGTTGATTTTGGGGTTTTCAGGGGAGCCCCGATGAGACGGTTCGTGCAATGCCAGGCTAGCAACTTCTGAAAGATGGCCACATGTTGCTTTACAACATCCCTTTGGTGTTTAATTTGATGAAACAATGTGCCATAATCAGCCATTAAGACAGCAGTGGTGATTGATGGAGGGGGACTCGCATGGAACAACTCTGATTTCAATATCGCCATGCTAATCCCATTACTCACTTGAGCTGGATTGTTTTGGGCTGCCTTTAAAAAAGTTATTCCTTGCCGGGCATGGTGGTGCATGCTTATAGTCCCAGTACTTAGGAAGCTGAGACCAGAGGATCCGGGTTTGCGGCCAGCCTCAGCTACTTAGTGAGGCCCTCCGCAACTTCGTGAGACCCGGTTTCAAAATAAAGCATAAAAAATAGGGCCGGGGGTGTAGCGCGGAGGTAGAACACCCCTGGGTTCAATCCCCGGAACTGCAAAAAAAAAAAAAAGAATAAAAAAATAGGGCTGGGGGTGTAGCTTGAAGGTAGAATGCCCCTGGGTTCAATCCCCAGTACCTCAAAAGAAAAAAAGTTATTCCTTTATCAGTCAAATTGCTGTGGAGTCTGGAAGGTTTAATGTATCATAAAACATAAAACTCTTTTTTTTTGTGGTCTCAGCCTCCAGTCTCAGCCTCCCACGTACTGGGATTACAGCTTGCGCCACCATGCCTGGCCATAAAACTCATTAAATAACCAGTTTGGCAACCTGTGTGGCTGGGCAGAGTGCTGGCATATGGGGGATCCTACTGAAGACACCACCATTTGTGGAAACCCCACCTAGCCATGGTCTCAAAGGATACATCCAGAGTATGTTGGAAGCCAGCAGTCCGACTTTAATGGGCACACTAATCATCAGGAGGGCCTTATTAAATACAGATTATAAGCCGGGCGTGGTGGCACACGCTTGTAATCCCAGTACTTTGGGAGGCAGAGACCGGAGGATCTGGGTTCGCAGCCAGCCTCAGCTCTCTCTCTCTCTCTCTCTCTCTCTCTCTCTACCTAGTGAGGTCCTCCGCAACTTCGTGAGACCTGGTTTCAAAATAAAGTATAAAAAATGGGGCCGGGGGTGTAGCTCGGAGGTAGAACACCCCTGGGTACAATCCCCGGTACCGCAAAAAAAAAAAATACAGATTATAAACTAGGGGCAGTGGGGCATGCCTGTAATCCCAGTACTTGGGAGACTGAGATGGTAGGATCACAAGTTCTCAGCCTCAGCAACTTAGCAAGGGCCTCAGCAACTTAGCAAAGGGCCTCAGCAACTTAGTGAAACCCTGTTTCAAAATAAAAATAAAATAGCACTGGGGGTGTAGCTCAGAGGTAGAATGCCCCTGAGTTAAATCCCCAGCACCATAAAAGAATAAAAAATGCAGATTCTGGTCTAGCCAGTCTGGAGCAGGGTCCGAGACACTGCGTTATGTCAACAAGGTGGTGTTAGTGTCGCTAGTCCAAGGAGCCACACTTGGACTAAATAGCTTGACCCTGGAGGATCCTGAGAATATCCAGTAACAGCAGCTAATATTTATTAGCCACAGTACTCTAAGTACTCTACATGTGTGTCCTATAGGCTCATCTATTTCATCTTCATTTTCAAACTCACGAAGGAGGTATTATCTGCATTGTATAGTCAAAGATACCAATGCACAAACTAACCAAAGGCAGACAGCTTATGAGTTGCTGTGGCAAAACCCAAAGCCATGTTCTCTGATGGCCCAGCTTGTTTGTTTCATTGTTGTTTTCGATCCGTACACTGTAGTTCTTTTCACTTCGGATTAATGCCTCGACCTGTTGTGTAGATCCTCCATGGAGAACTGTGCCTGTTGTATAGATTCTCTCTGGGATTGTGCTGAACAAAATTATACAGTTCATCTTGGGGGCTTTAGCCTTCTCTGTCTGTATCCTTTTCTCTGGAAGAGAACCTCTGCCAAAATGGAATGCTGATAATACTTGAAATTTAGAAGGAGCCAGTCGAATCAAAGCAATATCGCTGAAGCAATGAACTGTCACAGTCCTAACTTGAGCTCTGCGTGGGGCGTCTTAGCCCTTCACGTTGAGTGGTGCTCAGGAGGAAATTGTCCTGGCAGTCTTCGCAGAGGGGAATGACAAGGGAAAAGCAAAGACCTGTTAGAGGTTGCTGGGGGACCCCAGGGTGTCTCGGCAAACCTGCGATGGTAAAGCAAGTACATTCCTCCTGCAGCCTGGTTTAATTTTAATTGGCATTCCTCCTTGACATTCATTTTATACCCTCAGCCCATGGTGGAGGTACGGTTTTCTCAAACCAGTACAATTTTATGTGAAAGATGTATTTTCAGCCGGGCGTGGTAGCACACGCCTGTAATCACAGTACTTGGGAGGCTGAGACAAGAGGATCACAGGTTCAAAGACAGCCTCAGCAAGCAGTGAGACTCTCATCAACCTAGTGAGACCCTGTTTCCAAATAAAAATAAAATTGGGCTGGGGGTGTAGCTCAGAGGTAGAATACCCCTGGGTTCAATCCCCAGTACAAAAAAAGAAATTTGTATTTTCTTTTTTGCATTAAATTAATTAATTAATTAATTAATTTACATATACTGGGGATTGAACCCAGGGACATTCTACCTCTGAATTACACCCCTAGACCCCCAGCCCTTTTTATTTTGAAACAGGGTCTCACTAAGTTGTGGAGGGCCTCACTAAGTAGCTGAGTCTGGCCGTGAACCTGCGATTCTCCTGCCTCAGCCTCCCAAGTACTAGGATTAGAAGTGTGCGCCACCACACCCTGCTGAAAGATGTATTTTTGATGTTATATTTTTAAAAGATTTAAAATAACAAGTAGGTTGTTTTGTTTCTTGCTTACCTGACTTCAAAAGTAACAAAACAACAATAACCACCACCTCAGTATTTAGCTGGAAAAAACTATAGACACTGTAATCAACATTCAAGAATAAGTTTGCCAGTCGTGGTGGCACACCCTTGTAATCCCAGTACTTGGGAGGCTGAGGCAGGAGGATTTCAGGTTTGCGGCCAGTCTCAGCTACTTAGTGAGGCCCTCTGCAACTTAGTGCGACCCTGTTTCAAAATAAAAGAATAAAAAATAGGGCTGGGGGTGTAGCTCAGAGGTAGAATGCTCCTGGGTTCAACCCCTAGTACCACAAAAAATAATAATAAATAAGTTTTACAGATCCATAAAAATACCTAAAAGGTAAAAAGTATCGATCCAGAAAACTCACTGAACTTACCCAGTTTATACAAATGATGTAAGAATTATGTATCAAAATGATAACCCTGGTTTTAGACTTACAGCAGTTCCTTTGAATGTACTGAAGAGAAAGAACATATTAGGCTGGGGGTCAGGAGGCCTGAGTTTGAACCCCATGTGAACTTGAACCTCGGCTTCCTCATCTGTAAGGTGAAGGAGGTAGATATTCAGACCTGGTGTAGTGTGCAGTAAGTCTTTCCTAGAGACGCAGCACTGGAGTGAGGTTATTTATTAAGCTATGACCATCATCCTCTGCTTTCCATTAGGCTTTCTGGATGCCTCGTAAAATGTTACTGTTTTTCTACTCCAGCTAGGTGAGATTGCTCAGAAACCTCATAAAAATATATTGGTTCAGCTCGGGGTGATGGCACACACCTGTAATCCCAGTACTTGGGAGGCTGAGATAGGAGGATTGCAGGTTTGAGGTCAGCCTCAGCAACTTAGTGAGGCCCTCAGCAACTCACAGAGAACCTCTATCAAAATTAAAAAATAAAAATTACTGGGGATGCAGCATGTAGCTCAGAGGTAGAATGTCTGTGGGTTCAATTCCCAGTACCAAAAAAAAAAAAAAGAAGAATAAAGTTATCCCTCAGTATCTGCAGGTAAACAGCCTGGGATGTACCAAAATCTACAGATGTTCAAGTCCCTTTTAAAAAATGGTGTAGTATATGCATATAACCCATGCACATCCTCCTGTATGCTTTAAATCATCTCTAGATTACTTATAATACCTAATGCAGTATCAATTTGTAAATGTCATACTGTTTTGTGTAAGAAATAATGACATAAAAATTCTGTACATGTTCAGGACAGATGAATTCTTTTCTGAATATTTTCAATCCAAGGTTGGTTGAATCTGTGGATACAGAACCCCCAGACACAGTATCTATATCTATCTATCTATCTATCTATCTACCATCTATCTATCTATCTGCCTATCATCTGTGTGCAGTGTGGGTGTGTATACATAAATATATTCTTTTTTGCATGGAAAAATGTATTTGCTTGCTGGACTAGGAGACCAGGAGTTGTACCACATATAAACTAATTACTCATCGCATCGATAAGAGATACTATTCTCCTCATTTTGCAGTTGGGGCAGGGAAGTGCATGGTCACTGGGGTCTTTGACACTGTGGAAGACAGTATGTATAGGTTAACAGAACTTCCTTGTGCAGGACCTGCATGTCCTGCCTGCCCCTTCCGGCTACAGATGCGGCTCCCTTTCTTTAGCCTCACCTCCTTTTTAGAGCAGAAAGGCTTTGTATTTTGGTCCACAGCTTGCCACTGAATGATGATTTCCACCAGCAGCTTTTGTTTCTCATAGGAATAAGACAATAAGCATCCCCAAGTATTCATCCATTTCTCTGCAACCTTTCCACAAAGTCTGGGTCAGCTTAGCCTTACTCACCCCTGCATTCTTTGTGATCTTAGTGGATTGCAAGAAGCCTGCCTCACACATTACTGAACCCCCTGAATTTTCCTTCTTTCTTTTCTCCTTTTTTTTTTTTTTTTTGGTATTGGGGATTGAACCCAGAGGGATTCTACCTCCAAGCTACATCCCTGGCCTTATTTATTTGTTACGTTGAAACGTGGTCTTGCTAAGTTGCTAAGGCTGGCCTTGAACCTGTGATCCTCCTGTCTCAGCCTCCCAAGTACTGGGATTACAGGCATGTGCCACCATGCCTGGCTATCCCCTTGCATTTTCTGATGGCTTTTAATGTTAAGGAAGTTATTGTATTATAACATCCATAGGGAAATGCCATTTCTCTACACATATTTCTTTAAATATTTGATTAAACATATGCTTTTTCTTTTTTTTGTGTGGTACTGGGGATCGAACCCAGGGGCATTCTACCTCCAAACTACTACACCCCCAGCCCTATTTTTTATTCTTTACTTTGAAACAGGGTCTCACTAAGTTGCAGAGGGCCTCACTAAGTAGCTGAGGCTGGCCACAAACCTGTGATCCTCCTGTCTCAGCCTCCCAAGTTCTGGGATTACAAGCATGTGCCACCATGTCCAGCAACATATGCGTTTTCTGAGCCCACAGTTCTTCATAAGCCATGACCTTTGTCTGTCCTTGAAATGGGGCCGGACGTGGTGGCGCACGCTTGTAATCCCAGTACTTTGGGAGGCAGAGACCAGAGGGTCCAGGTTTGCAGCCAGCCTCAGCGCTCTCTCTCTCTCTCTCTCTCTCTCTCTCTCTCTCTC
>PVJS01001461.1:65622-97691 GCA_004027185.1 Glis glis | reverse complement strand
GGGCGTTCTACCTCCGAGCTACACCCCCGGCCCTATTTTTAATACTTTATTTTGAAACCGGGTCTCACGAAGTTGCGGAGGGCCTCACTAAGGAGAGAGAGAGACAGAGAGAGAGAGAGAGTTGAGGCTGGCCGCGAACCCGGATCCTCCAGTCTCCGCCTCCCAAGTACTGGGATTACAAGCGTGCGCCACCACGCCCGGCTTCCTATAATACTTAGATTGGTGTGTTATAATTATACACAATAGCGGATCCATGGTGCCATATTTGTACAAGTATATAACATAATTTGGCCTGCTCCCTTCCCTGGACCTCCCCCTTTCCTTCCCTGTCCCCTCCCCTGATCCCTTCCTCTACTCTACTGGTCCCCCATTTTCATAAGATCCCCCTTTCCCCCCTCTTCTTTGTAGCTGTCACATAGGAGAGGTCACGCCTGACCCCTGCCTCTTTGCGTCTGGCTCATCTTGCTTAGAACCACAGTCCTCTAGTTCCACCCGTTTTCTTGCAAATGACATAATTGCATTCAGCTTTCTGGCTGAAGAGAATTAGCTGCACATCGCATTTTCTTTGTCCGTCATCTGTTGACGGACGCCTCGTGGGGCTGCGTAGCTTGGTACCGTGAATTGTGCTGACCAGACATGGGTGTGCATGGATCGCCCCAGTGTTCCGACCTTAGTTCTTTGGGATAAATACCGAGGAGTGGTATAGCCGGGTCATACGGTGGTTCCATTCCTAGTCTTATTTATTTTGTTGTACTGGACTTTGAACCCAGGGGCATTCTACCTCCAAGCTACACCCCAGCCCTATTTATTTATTTATTTATTTATTTATTTATTATTTTGTGGTACTGGGGATTGAACCCAGGGGCATTCTACCTCCAAGCTACACCCCAGCCCTATTTATTTATTTATTTATTTATTTATTTATTTATTATTTTGCGGTACTGGGGATTGAACCCAGGGGTATTCTACCTCCGAGCTACACCCCAGCCCTATTTTTTTTATCCTTTATTTTTTTGAAACAGGGTCTTGGTAGGTTGCTGAGAGTCTCACTACATTGCTGAGGCTGGCCATGAACCTGCGATCCTCCTGTCTCAGCCTACCAAGTACTGGGATCACAGGCATGTGCAACCACGCCCGGCTCCATTCCTAGTCTTTTGAGGAACCTCCGTACTGATCTCCACGGTGGTTGTACTCTTTTACGTTCCCACCAATGTGTGAGTGTCAACCATGTGTGAGTGTCCCCTTTACCCTGCAGAGACTTTATTTCTTGACTTTGGCCACAAGGTCCAGCCACTGAGCACTAACCCCACGCATGGCACAGCCCCCTGAGCCCGGCTCCGACGCATGTCCTGGTTCTAAGGCTTCGTCATTCTTTCCTGGTCAGCTGAGGTTGTCATCCTAAATGGTTATAAACACAGGGTGAGGACTCAGCCTGAGCCCATGACAGAGCCCTGCTCCCACTGTGAGCCAGCCCTTCCTTTCTTCCTTCCTTCCTTCCTTCCTGCCTGCCTGCCTGCCTGCCTGCCTGCCTTCGCTGGGAATTTCCACGCCCAGCCCTTCTTATTTTTTTTTTTTTTTGAAACAGAGTCCCACTAAGTTGCTGAAGGTCTCACTAAGTTACTGAGGCTGGCCTCGAACCTGCGGTCCTCCTGTCTAACCTCCCAAGTACTGGGATTATAGGTGTGTACCACCATGCCCAGCCCAGAGTGAGCTTTTTTTTTTTTTTGCAGTACTGGGGATTGAACCCAGGGGCATTCTACCTCCAAGCTACACCCCCAGCCCTAGTTTTTATTCTTTATTTTGAAACAGGGTCTCACTAAGTTGCGGAGGGCCTCACTAAGTAGCTGAGGCTGGCTTTGAACCTGCAATCCTCCTGTCTCAGCCTCCCAAGTACTGGGATGACAAGCATGCGCCACGACGCTTGGCTCAGAGTGAGCAATTCCGCACAATGACCAGCAAGGGGCGCCAGAGGACCGCGGATAACCCGGAGCCGCGCGGCTCGACAGCCACCTAGCGGGGCGAATCCGGGCCGCGTTCCCAGCCTGGCCTGGTGCACAGGGCGTGGGGTTTATTGCTGATTTTGTCCCTGCAGGGAGACAGAACCCTGTTCTCTTGCTAGCAGGACCCTGCTCAACGTGGAGCTGGCTATAGTTGGCTGATGGATAATTTTGCCTAGATAAGTCTGTTTGGACCTGTGGGATGTTAGATACGTCGTTGGAAGCTCTCTGGCATCTGCAAGAGCGAGATGCGCTGGGAAGGCCGGCAGGGAGACCTGCTGGGCAGGGTCGCAGGCCGGGAAGGACCACTGGGGCTTTTAAAATTATTTTTAAATTTTATTTATTTAAGCCGGGCGTGGTGGTGCATGCTTGTCATCCCAGTACTTGGGAGGCTGAGACAGGAGGGTCGCAGGTTCACGGCCAGCCTCAGCTACTTAGTAAAGCCCTTTGCAACTTCATGAGACCCTGTTTCAAAATAAAGAATAAAAAATAGGGCCGGGGGTGGAGCTCAGAGGTAGAATGCCCCTGGGTTCAATCCCCAGTACCGCAAAAAAAAAAAATTATTTAATGGTACTAGGGGTTGAACCCAGAGGCGTTCTACCTGTGATCTACACCCCCAGCCCTATTTTATTTATTTATTTATTTTTGTTTTTTGAAACAGGGTCTTGTTCCATTGCTGAGGGTCCTTACTGAGTTGCTGAGGCTGGCCTCGAACCTGCAATCCTCCTGTCTCAGCCTCCCCAATACTGGGATTATGGGTGTACGCCACCACACCCAACAAAGGGTTTTGAAGGTACTTCAGTTAAAAGTTGACAGGCTGGGAAGTGGCCCTCCACAAGATGCCTACACCGTAAAAAGTGTATTGGAAGCTGTGACCAGTTAAGAATCCCGAGGTGGGAGCTTGTCCTACGTCATCCCGCTGGGCCCTACATGCCTTCCCACCCACAAGTCCTTGTAAGGAGGAGACTCGGGGCGGGGTGGGGGGTTGGCACACAGAGGAGCAGGTGGTTTGGTCAGATCAACAGAATTCACAGAATGAAGAAAGGAAGGGAGGGGGGAAAAAGGATTTATTAGATCAGCTCACAATGTAGTCCTGAATTTCGACTGCACGTGAAAAAGTCAGAGGAATCAGTAGCTGGTCGGCCGGTCTAAGAGCCGGAGCCCCAGGATTGAAGCAACCACCAATTCAGTCCAGTCCAAGATGTGAAGATCAGGAAGCTCTTTGGAGAAACGATGGTGACGTTTCAGCTCAAAGAGTTGGAGGCCGACGATCTCAGACGAGAGCAGAAGATCAAGAAGTTCTTCAAGAAAACGGCAGAGTTGGAGACTGACGATCTCAAACGAGAGCAGATGCTCTTTCTTCAGGAAGAGTCGCAGCTCCCTCTACGCGGCTTTCTCCTTCTTTTATCTAAGTCCTGCACCTATCAGAACCCTGCTGCCCACATTTAGGGCAGGACTTGCAGTTCAATCTGCTGTTACACAACCAAAGTCACATGATCTTAAGAGGGTCAAGTTGACAAACCAGACCAACTATCACAAAGACACAGCCGGGAGACGCTGGCCTGGATTCTAGATCACTGTGGCCACAAGCCCGGGGTGTCGGCAGCCCCCTGGACTTGGAAGATCTGGGGGGTTGGTTCCTCCCCTGGAGCCTGTGGTGCCGACCCTCGGCTTCAGCCCCGTGAAACGAATTTGGGGCTTCTGTTCTCTGCAAATGGGAGGGGAGAAATCATCACTCTTTCAAAGCCTGGACTTGGTGGTCCTTGTTACAGCAGGTGCTGGGAACTGCCCCGGAGGCAGGGAGAGCGAGCGAGGAGGTTCCGGGTCTGCCTAGAGAGGGCCTGTGGGCAGAGGGACAGGGCCACTGGCAGGACCAGGGCTGGACCTGGAAGGCGGGGTCTCACTGGCTCCTCTCCTATGACCTCCTGGAGCCTCCCACTGTTTGATTAACCGGAAAGGGAAGGAGAGAGGGGAGCCGGACAGCGAGGCTCTGTGCATGAGCTGGGCAGAGCGGCGGGGACACGGGACTTTAACCAGCAGCCCGAGCCCGAGCCCTCTCCAGGGCAGCCCGATTTTGTTGTTTTTCTCTTCAACAACTTCCATCACAATAGGCTTTAGTTCTGGGGTTCTGAACACGCCTTTACTGAGAACAGAGAGAATTATCCGTCCGATTGCAAATATCCTGATTCCGAGCCTGGAAACGTGGGCGACCGCACGTAAGGAGCCCTGCGCATTGGGTACCTGCATTCCCACGGGGGAGCTGCCCACCCTAACGGTACATCTTTCATTACTAAGGTAGGACTCGGGTCAGCTGGGTGCAATCCAGGACAGTACCAGTACTCGAGGCGACTGAGCATGTGCCGGGAATCACTTCTCTGGATTTGCAACCCTAGTTCTGCCTCTTGTAAGCTGTGCCACCTTGGGAGAGATGCTCAGCCTCTCTGTGCCTCTGTTTTCTTTTCTTTTTTTTTTTTTTGCGGTACCGGGGATTGAACCCAGGGGCGTTCTACCTCCGCGCTACACCCCCGGCCCTATTTTTTTATACTTTATTTTGAAACCAGGTCTCACGAAGTTGCGGAGGGCCTCACTAAGTAGAGAGAAAGAGAGAGAGAGGGGCCTCACTAAGTAGAGAGAAAGAGAGAGAGAGAGAGAGAGAGAGAGAGAGCTGAAGCTGGCCTCGAACCCGGATCCTCCCATCTCCGCCTCCCAAAGTACTGGGATTACAAGCGTGCACCACCACGCCGGGCTTTGTGCCTCTGTTTTCTGACTTGCAAAATGGAGACGATGGTAGCCACAGCGGGTCCTGCCTGGTTGTGCCGGGATGATCACGTGAGTTTGTACGCAGCACGTCTCACAGCGAGGGCTGGTTCTTATTCTTCATTGTGCAAAATCAGCCATAGGTAATACTGGCCGAAGGCTTGTTACGGATTGTTCTAGTAAAATCCCCGTCACCTGTGTTTCCTGTTTTACATACCAAGGAGGTGAGGCCAGGGGCCGGTCCCGGCTCACACCGTGAGAGGCAGAGCGGGAACCTAAATTTGGCTACAAAATTTTTATTCCCAGCTGTGCAGACCGAGTCGACTGGTGCATTCAGACCAGGCCCCGCTTAAGGAGACTTCCCAGGGCAGGACCGCAATGGAGGCGGCCCCCGTCTAAGACCCCGTCCCGTCCCCCTCCCGTGTCAATCCTGGTGCATTTTGAACGCAGTGGCAGAGAGCAGCTGAAGATGTGGGGAACCCAGTGACCTGGGTCTGGCCTGGGTCTTGGGTGACTGAAGACCTCTGCTGAGAGCCCGCTGCCTGGCCAGGCGCCGGGAGCCTGAAGGTAAAGAGCAGGTTCTGAAGCCAGACGTGGTGGCGCACGCCTGTAATCCCAGTACTTGGAAGGCTGAGACAGGAGGATTGCTGGTTCAAGGTCAGCCTCAGCAACTTAGTGAGACCCTCAGCAACTTAGCAAGACCCTGTTTCAAGAACAAAAAAATAAAAAGGCTGGGGTGTAGCTCAGGTTCAATCCCCAGCACCATAAAAAGAAAGAAGAGAGAGAGACAGAGACAGAGACAGAGAGATAGAGACACAGAGAGAGAGAGAGAGAGAGACAGAGAGAAGTGGGTCCTGAACATAAGATGTGGATGCTCTGGGCAGACACCTGGTGGGACCGGAGCATCAATGGCAACTCTAATGAGGAAGCAATAGTGCAGAGCTGTCACTGGTCTGGTCCTGGCGGGACGCAGGTAGCACATTCAAATGAGAACTGTCCTAAGCACTTTAGTTCATTTTCATGTTAACCTCCCTAGGAGGGAAACGTGTATGATTTCTATTTTATGGATGAGGAGACTGAGGCTCAGAAAGAGGCAATAACTAAGTGCAAGCTCCCATTTACTCCTGAGAATGCTACTGACTTTAAGAACGATTATCCTGCCCATTGTACAGATGAAGAACGTGATGCCCAGAGAGGTTGAGCGACCTGTCCAATGTCACACAGCTGAAAACCAGCAGACCCAGGATATGAACCCGGGCCTTTGTGATGTTGAAGGTGGAGCTTTTGCTCTCGATTCAGCCTCGAAGCGCAGCACGTTAGGGTGAAGTCCCGGCTGTGCGGTGCCAAGCCCAGAGGGCATGAGAGAGCCCAGCCCAGCCCGCCGTCTTCCCCTGTTCCCTTGGCCCCGGGCTCTGCCTCACGCGTACACAGCTGCCAGGGATCAAAGCCCTCTCCAAGATGGATTTGCTGCGAGTTCCAAACAAACGGGCGTTGCCATGTCGCTAAGAGAAACATTAGAGCACGCAGTGTTCAGAAGCCAGCGTCCTCCAAGTCCTGGCGACGGATCGGCCCTCTGGTCTCGTGCTCCTGGGGGTGGGGACTCCAGTTCTGGAGGAACATGGAGGCCGCAGCCCGTTCCCCTCTCCTGCATCTGTTTATCCTGGGGAGCGGGGTCCCCTCCGTCTCCAAGCCGCAAAACCAGCGCGCACACATCCTAACAGACACGCAGCACGGGTCGGAGGACCACGCTAAGCACTCTGTGCGGGTTCTCTCTCTGAGCGCAGCCCCTGGCTGACATAGGAGGCTGAGAGCAGAGGCCGGCGACCAGGGAGGCCGGCTCCGGCCAGCTCGGCACATACTGATCGATCAGGACAGCGGGACAGTGACCGCGTCCAGTCGTTCATCCTTCAGAGGGGACAGAGGGAAGCAAAGGGGTGACCGGCCTGACAGAGGCTAAGGCCGGCCGAGACGAGGCTCCGCCTCACAGCATGGGTAGACCGGTCGTCTGCTGGGACGCCCCTTCTGATGGTACCAATGCTGGCGTTCTACTTCTGAGCCACACCCCCAGCCCTGTTTTATTTTTCAGTTGGAAACAGGGTCTCGCTAAGTTGCTGGGGGCCTCGCTAAATCGCTGAGGCTGGCTGAGAACCTGTGATCCTCCGGTCTCAGCCTCCCAAGGCCTGGGATCCCAGGCGTGCGCCACCACACAATGCTGATTTGGATGCGCTACTACTCCTGTCCACGGCTCGTCAGATATTTTGACTGTCTTTGCTGGTTACACTACTGACTGAAGACAGACGCTGCTTCTGGTGGGAGAAGAAAATTCAGGATGTGGCTAAATGGCTGCAGGTCTTTGCTGGCCTCCATCCTCCTATCTCAGCCTCCCAAGTGCTAGAATTACAGGTGTGCACCACTATGCCCGGCATATAGTGTATGTGTGGTACTGGGGACTGAACCCAGGGGCATTGCACCTCTGAGCTACACCCCCAGCCCTATTTTATTTTGAAACAGGGCCTAAGTTGCTGAGTGTCTTGCTAAGTTGCCGAGGCTGGCCTCAAACCTGCGATCCTCCTGTCTCAGCCTCCCAAATACTGGGATTACAGGCATGTTCCACCACGCCGGGCTGCATTTTAATTCTTTGTGTACCTAGGGGCATGTGGTCCTGGTGGCTCTGAGACCAGGCTTGGATGACAGCGTGGAGCTCTTACTGGGGCTGGGGTGATGTCAGCTCAGCTCAGGCATAAAGCAAGACTTTTGTAATCCCAGTACTTGGGAGGCTGAGACAGGAGGATCGCAGGTTCTAGGACAGCCTCAGCAAGTAGTGAGACTCTCATCAACCTAGTGAGACCTTGTTTCAAAATAAAAATAAAATAGGGCTGGGGCTGTAGATTGGAGGTAGAATGCCCCTGGGTTCAATCCCCAATACCACCAAAAAAAAAAAAAAAAGACCTTGCATGTTTCAAATCCTGACTCCACCACTAACTGTGGTATGTGCTGGTTAATGTTTAACAATGGTTTCCTGGGAAAAAAATAATCCTGAGATGTAGCGATTGCCAATTCCCATGGTGTAAATATTCCTGTCACAGCCGATTTCAATAAACCAGATGCCCTTGAATATGAACTTGGGAAGAGACATCTGGTAAAAACTCCATTATATAATATTTCCACCAGTCACAATTAAAGGAAACGTAGCAAGACAATTAGGAAGTGAGGAATTTTGAGTATATCCTTCGTAATATAATTTAATTGTAAGTTAATATAAATCAGGTTTTTTTTTTTTGTGGTGCTGGGCATTGAACCCAGGTCCTTTCCCCTGCTAGGCAAGTGCTCTACCTCCGAGCTACACTCTCAACCTAACAATTTAATTTGTGCGTCTGTGTGCGTGTGTGGTACTGGAAATTGGATCCAAGCGCCTTCTACCTCTGAGCTACATCCCAAGCCCTTTTTTTTTTTTTTAATTTTTGAAACAGAGTCTTGCTGGGTTGCTGAGAGTCTCACTAAATTGCTGAGGCTGACCTCAAACCTATGATCCTCCTGTCTCAGCCTCGCAAGTACTGGGATCACAGGTGTGTACCACCACACCCAGTACAATTGACTTTTTTTTTTTTGCGGTACTGGGGATGGAACCCAGGGACATTCTACCTCTGGGTTACACCCCCAGCCTGATTTTATTCTTTTATTTTGAAACAGGGTCTCATTAAGTTACTGAGGACCTCACTAACTTGCTGAGGCTGGCCACAAACCTGTGATCCTCCTGTCTCAGCCTCCCAAGTACTGGGATTACAAGCGTGCACCACCACGCCTGGCACAATTTAATTTTTAATAATGACCACTGTTGACAACTGGCTTGTGAGATTCCTGAGCATTCAGTGGCCTGCAGTTGAGAGCTGGGATGAGCAGACTCCAGCACGCCATGATTCCTGGTCCTTCTTGCCTCAGTTTCTCCAGGACACCATTTACCACAGTTACTGGGAGGGTTCAAAATAATGCTTGCAAAGACACTGGCACAGATTACACATTCCAAAATCGCAGCTGCTGTGACCTCAGGGCCGGGCAGGGGCTGCGAGCTTGAGGTTTCAGAGGGCGGCAATACCAGACTTTCAGCACACCATAAAGTTCATTTGAGCTGGGCGTGGTGGTGCATGCCTGGAATCCCAGTACTTGGGAGGCTGAGACAGGAGGATTACAGGTTCGAGGCCAATCTCAGCAACTTAGTGAGACCCTCAGCAACTTAGTGAGACCCTGTTTCAAAATCAAAAAGACAATAGGGCTGGGGGTGTAGCTCCGAGGTAGAATGTCCCTGGGTTCAACCCCACAACCAATAAATAAATGAATAAAATTCATTTTTGCTTATGTGAGATGGGAACTGGCAGAAAGGAGTCTAGATGGGGTTTTCTACCTGCCAGTCGGGCTGCAGGGTCTGGGGCTCCGTGTGTATTTTAGCCTTGGTCACGTCATCTGTCAATTGCTTCTGTGCGTGTGTATGTTGTTTTAGAAAGTTGGTACCCAAGAATGCACACTTATATTTTGCTCAACTTTTAAAATTCTTCCTTACAGAAATAACATATGTTAGCCGGGCATGGTGGTGCACGTCTGTAATCCCAGTAGTTGGGAGGCTGAGACAGGAGGATTGCAGGTTCAAGGCCAGCCTCAGCAACTTAGTGATGCCTTGTTTTTTTTTTTTTTAGGGCTGGAGATGAAGCTTGGAGGTAGAATGCCCCTGGATTCAATACCCAGTACTCAAAACAAAACAAAACAAAAAGAAAGATGGGTGAAGTCGAGGCTGGGAGAGAAGTGCATGGTGGGAATTAACAGCCATAAGCGGAGCACTGGCCGTCTCTGCGTTCATCTCTGAGCCGCTGCTTCTGGACTCTTTGAGGTCAGGGCCCTGCTCCAGCGCTGGCATTTCCTGAACTGAGCATCAGCCTCTTTGCCCGGCCTCCCTGAGACCTGCAGCCGTGGGGAAGGCCGCAGCCTGGCTGCCCCCTCGCCCCGCCCAGCGAGGCTCCCTCAGGTCACGTGTCATCCCAGCCTCCCGCCCGCTCCTAAGCCCGTCCACAATCCTGTGCTCTGGGGAGGGTCCAGGCAACAGCTGCCTTTGATCAGCCCAACATCTGGGCTGACTGGTGATCAAAGATGGGAGCGCTGTGACAGGGAGACTTGGCAGGGACCCAGCCTGGCGAAATGCACGGAGGGGGGGAAGGGCGCGGAGGGGAGGCCGGGGCAGCCCAAGCCTCGGGGATCTGTGCAAAGGGCAGCAGTAAGGAGCCTGGACTTTGCTTCTGTGACCTTGACTCTCTGTGCCTCGGTTTCCTTGCCTGCAAAATGGGGACAGCAATGGAACAAAATGAGCCAGGGAATGTAAAGTACTTAGAACAGTGCCTGCCTTGCCGCCGTGCCGAGAGTCTTCTTATCCCTTGAGCTGGTCGGGGGGAGAACGACACAGTGTGGTCTTTCCAAAGGCTTTAATGCCTCCTCATTTGGACGGGACCATTCCGGGGCCTCGGTTTCCCCATCAGCAACATGGAGAGTCATAACAGGTCTTGGGGATTGGACAGAGATCATTTCTTTCCATCCGGTGGATGTGTTGGTTGCCATTCTCACTGCTGCGATCCAAAACACCTGACCCCCACACGACTTCGAGGAAGGAAGGTTCACGTGCTCACAGCTCTGGAGATTTCAGGGGTCCAGTCCATGTTAGGCTGGGTGACGTCTGCGGAGCTCAGGGCATGGCGGCGGGAGACTGAGAGAGGGAGACAGCAAGGGCTCTGCTCTCACACCAGCGAGGCCAGGAGAGAGAGAGCAAGCAAGCAAGGGGATTCAGAGTCCCCAAGACCACACACCCCCAGGGACCCACCTCCTCCAGCCACACACCACCTGCCTAGTTTACCACCCAGTAACTCCATTACAGTGGATTAATTCACTGATGAAATTACAGTGTTCCTGATGTCAACTTTGGCCATCAATACATGAGCTCTCTCAGGGGATATTCTATATCCAACAGTCACAGTGGAGAAACAGGTCTCCAGATGGGAGGTCACACAAAGAGGAACCAGCCAACATCCCGAGAGCGGCCCCAGATTGGAGACTTGGCCTCTTGCTCAGGAGTATTACAGTCATCTAGGGCCCAAGGCGAGGCAGAAGCCAAGAATTCCTCCCCTTTCTCCTACAGCAGGGGATTTTATTTTATGATTGGCTTAAAACTTCTTACAAAAGTATGACAGACCTACAGAAGAGTGCAGGTGGCCCTGCCCCGAGCTGTCACAAATCAGGCACACCCATGGAACCAGCAGCTAGATGGAGCAGCAGAGCATTCCCAGCCCCCGAAACCAGTGCTCGCTGGGGACCAGCCGGGTGGGCACTGGCCTCACATCAGCCTCGCAGCACCACCAGGAGGACCGTGCTGTTAGATCCTCATTGCACAGATAAGGAAACTGAGGGACGAAGACCCCAAGCAACCGGCCTGCGGTCCCACGCTGCAGATGAGGCTCCAAAGCTCCGAGCCCTGGCCACAGGACTGGGCACACTTGCTGCTGTCTCTGCAGGATGCTCCTGCAGGATGGCTCCTCTGGCGTGGGTGCGTGGGTGTGTGGGAGAGCAGCTTTTCTTTTGGAGGAGGATGACCGGTTACGGAAGCCAGCTTATAAATACTAGTTGTGGGCCGGGCATGGTGGCGCACACTTGTAATCCCGGTACTTGGGAGGCTGAGACAGGAGGATCTGGGTTCGCGGCCGGCCTCAGCTAGTTAGTGAGGCCCTCCGCAACTTAGCGAGACTCTGTTTCAAAATAAAGAATAAAATATAGGGCTGGGGATGTAGCTCGGAGGTAAAAATGCCCCTGGGTTCAATCCCCAGTACTGCAAAAATAAATAAATAAATAAATACAAATAAATAAATACTAGTTGTGGAATGCCTGGGGGTTTTTGGGAAATAGAGCTCTTTAGTGGCCGGGGTGGGGGTTAGGATCTGCTCATGCCTGGAGCCCCTGATCATGGCTGCCAGCGGCTAGCTTGCAGGAACTGCAACGATGCTGCAGCCATTGCCCCTCTCCCCTCGTCCTCCCGATTCTCTCCTCTGAGAACTTTCTTTGTCCATTTGGGGGACTTGCTGCTGGCATCCGGGGGACGCTGCTCCCTTTTCCCTGGGGAATGGTCACAAAACGTCTCAGCCAGAGCCTGAGGCGAGGGTTCTTGCACAGACAGCTTGCCTGGGATGGATCCCGGGGAGCAGGAGAAGAGGCCAGGTAGGAGCTGGAGGACGTGGCATCTGGGCGGTTCTGCGGGACCCAGGGAGCCCTACGAAATGCTCCACAGGCGTGTCTTCCTGGGGCACGAAGGAGAGGACCATTGCCCTCTCGTCTCATCCTCCGCGGGTCAAAATGGCCAGTGGCTCCCGACTCTCCCTCTTCCAAATTGCGCGACGGTGTGGACCTTGCCTGGCTGAGGGTGTCCACAGGCCCCGGGACAGAGGATCACTCAGGTTGTTACTGCAGCAAGCTGGTGGTGACTGACCCGGGACTGGGAGCCACATCCGTGTGGGGTGGGTTAGGGGCAGGTCTGAATGGACAGGAAGAAGTGGACAAGGGGGCCGGGGTACTGGGCGCCACAGGCGGGCTCCTCAGAGTCCATGGACCAGGGCCGGCTCCATCTTGCCATAGCTGCTGTCGCTCCACCCCATTTTCTGGAACTCTCTGCTTCCTCCTTCACGCCATCATCCCTGTTGATGGCGATGCCTGTTACGGACTGAACGGTGTGCCCCAAGTATGTGCAGTCCTCAGCCCCAGTCCTTCACCAGGTGACCTGAGTTGGAAAGAGGGGCGCTGCAGGTATCCTTTGTTAAGATGAATGATGTGCCCTGTACTAGAATAGGGTGGGTCCTGAATCCAATATGGCGTCCTTATTCAAAGAGGAAATTTGGACACAGACCCATGGGTGCGGGGAGAACATTATGTGCAGACGAAGGTGGAGATTGGGGTGAAATGTCAGCAAACTGAGGCACACCAAAGATTGCCAGGGGACCCGTGGGAGGGAGGGAGGGAGGGAGGGAGAGGAGCGGGATGTGTCCACGAGGCCTTGGACGGGACCGGCCCTGCTGATACCCTGGTCTCACGCTGCTATCTCTAGGAACTGGGGGACAATTTATATTATATAAGTGACCCTATTTGGTATCTTGGTAAAGCAGCCCCAGAAAACTAGCAAAGATCCTAATACAGCGTGGTGGCACACGCTTGTCATCCCAGTACTTGGGAGGCTGAGACAGGAGGATTGCAGGTTCAAAGCCAGCCTCAGCAACTTAGCGAAGTCCTCAGCAACCCAGTGAGACCCTGTTTCCAAATAAGATAGAAAATCAGGTTTAGGGGTGTAGCTTGGAGGTAGAATGCCTCTGGGTTCAATCCCCAGCACCAAAAACAAACAAACAAAAAGATCCGAATGCAGTGTCCTAATTCAGTGCTGCGAGGGTGTGGGCCCCGATCTCTGGGCTTGTTCCGGGTCCTGGTTCTCCTGGGTCACCCAGTGTAACAATGCAAAGGACTCAGGTCCTCAGACCCTTTTGCAAAGAAAATTCGGAAGTGTCCTCCACCCCCTGCGTGACTTTGGGGACCTTCTGGAGACGGTGACTGCTCCCAGAGGCGGAGGAGTTTATGGAGGAGCAGAGAGGCCTCTGAGCGGATGAGCCTGCGTGGACTTGATATGTGGATGTTCTCCGCATGAACCGCCTTTGCAGACGCAGGCATCAGGAGCAGGGAGGGACATCTGCGGCCTTTCACGACGCGAGGGGCGGGCACGGCGAGGAGTCGGTGTGAATACATGCCCACCAAGGTGGAGACAGGCTTCCAGCTCCCGGTAGGCGCTCCACCACGCATGCTCTTGTCTGCTGGCTCTCAGGAAGGAGGGCCAAGTGGACAGGATGCAGCACTTTGCAGAGCAGAAAAATGTACACGGGGCTATTCATCGGAACCCGGGCTGCCCGGGTCTGTGGCAGATTTGCAGGGTCGATGTGATGCTCCACCTAGACTCCCTTTCTTTGCTCCTGGGCTACATCCTCGGCTTCTGGGAGCTTCTGCTTCTTGCGGCTGCACCTGTGGCTCCTTGGCAGGTCTGCTCCTAGGCTCCCGGCCTCTCTGCCTGCAAACCCAGGAGTGGAAGGCACTGTAGCACGCACAAGCCCAGCAGCACTGGGGGGAACTCTCAGCCAACACCCCACCCGCACAAAGGGTGGAAGCCCAGCTTCTGTGCCTCCGGCGCGTTGGGCCCAGCTCTGAGCTATAATTTACACGGCAAGGCTCCCCCGAGGGATCAGGCTAAGCCCGGGCTTTGCTGGAATCTCTCTGAGCTCGGCCTCTTCCCTCTTTCCCTCGTCGCCTCTTGGTTTCTCCTGATGCGCTTCCGTAATAAATCACTGTCGGAGGAGTCCTAGTGTCCGCCGCTGCTTCCACAAGCCTGATGCGAGGCGGGAGGCTCAGTCCCTTCTGAGCATCCCGAATTTCATCCCGCATGTCTTGGGTTCTCTTCTGCAGCCCTGGTCCAAACCGAGCTCGCCTGGTCTGAGGAGAGAAAATTGAGTATTAGGAGAAGGAACAAGAGGGAAGACTTCCGTGGATCAGGTGACCAGGGGAGGCCATGCCATCCTGAACCCCGGTTTCTTCGTCTTAGCAATCAAGACATTTGGGGCTTTCCCGGGCACGGTGGGACATCGGGGAGAAGCCCTGGTTCCTGCGTGGAGCAGCAGTATTCTCCAGTTGTAAGAACCGAAAACGTCTCGAGACTGTGCCAGTGTTCCCTGTTTGGGGGCCGCTGCATTAAACCAAGGCCTGCGGTCCCTCCCGGCCTCTGTCTCCCGGAGAGTGGCTTGATTCGGCCAAAAACAGTTCTCCAGGGACGTCAGTGTTGGTTGTTGGCTGCATGTAGCACCGGCAGCAGCTAAGGGACAGGTACATTGGCATGAAGGGGGCGCGGGGCGGGGACATCGGCATCTGCACAGGGAGGGACCATGTGCGCAGGGTCCAGCAACACGCCTGGCGGGGGGAAAGGAGAACCAGGCTAATTTTGGCAACTAAATTAACGACATCCTCAAAAAGATCCAGGGTGAGCTCCTGTGCGTGTGTGTGTGTGTGTGTGTGTGTGTGTGTGTGTGTGCGCACATGTGTGCGCATAGTTAGGATGACTGACTAACCAACTTGTTCTTCCCAGGACAGAAGATCTTCCAGGGTGCAGGACTTTCAGGGCTGAAGTCAGGAGAGTCCCAGGCCACCTGCGTGGAAGGGGGCTCACACCACCTAATACATAAAAGATCCTAATACCTAGCTGGGCGTGTTGGCCCAGGCCTGTAATCCCAGTACTTGGGAGGATGAGACAGGAGGATCGCAGGTTAGACGTCAGCCTCAGCAACTCAGCGAGACCCTCAGCAACTTATCAAGACCCTGTTTCAAAATAAAAAAAAATACAAAGGGACTGGGGGTGTAGCCCCAAGGTCGAATGTCCCCTGGTTCAATCCCCAGCACCAAAAAAGAAAAGAAATCCTAACACCTAAGCTTTGCCTACAGACGGAAGGTAACACATCTTTCCTAAGTCTATTTCTTTTGTTGTTGTTGTTTTTGGTACTGGGTATTGAACTCTGGGGTATTCTACCCCTAAGCTATACCCCCAGCCCTTTTTATTTAAAAACAAGATCTTGCCGGGCGTGGTGGCGCACGCTTGTAATCCCAGTACTTGGGAAGTGGAGACCGGAGGATCCAGGTTCGTGGCCAGCCTCAGCTACTTAGTGAGGCCCTCCGCAACTTCATGAGACCTGGTTTCAAAATAAAGTATAAAAAAAATAGGGCCAGGGGTGTAGCTCAGGGGTAGAACGCCCCTGGGTTCCATCCCTGGTACCGCAAAGAATAAATAAATAAATAAATAAATAAATAAATAAATAAATAAATAAAAGCAAGATCTTGCTAAGTTGCTCAGGATCTTGCTAATTGCTGAGGCTGGTCTCGAAACAAGTACCGGGATTACCTAACATTTATGTGGTGATAAATGGACCAGCTGAAGCATGTTCCAGAAAGTTACCTAGTCTTCCTCCTAATGGTATTGCGTAATGGTGGACTGGTGATCTCTGACCTAAGCCCTGGTTTTGAAGAAGAGGGGCCTTTGGCCAGGCGCTTAGCTTTCTGTGCCTGTCACCTGGGCCCTGCATTGTGTCTAGCTGCTCTCTGGAAGTGCAGGAACCCTGGCCTCTGGCCTCCGCATGTTTCTCATCTCCCTACTCTATAGTCTCTCTCTAAAGAGAGGCTGAGCCGGGCATGGTGGCGCACACTTGCAATCCCAGTACTTGGGAGGCTGAGACCGGAGGATCCAGGTTCGCAGCCAGCCTCAGCTACTTAGTGAGGCCCTCCGCAACTTAGTGAGACCCTGTTTCAAAATAAAGAATAAAAAAATAGGGCTGGGGGGTGTAGCTCGGAGGTAGAATGCCCCTGGGTTCAATCCCCGGTACCGCCAAAAATAAAAAATAAAATAATTAAATAAATAAAATAAAGAGAGGCTGACGGTCTTGGATCCCAAAGGCTTCCTGTTCTAACCCGCCCATGGCTCTGCCGGCAGGGAGCCCGCCCTGCTCTCTCCTCCACCAGCCTGGGAGACACAAAGCCCCTTCTTAAGGAAATGATGATCTCCCAGACCCTCCTCGCCCGCTCTGCCAAGACACACAGTGTCTGCATCTTCCCTCCCCAGCCCGGTGCCCAGCCGTCTGGGAGAGAAAGAGCTGCTTGTGAGCTCCGCGCGGCGGCCTGCGCCGGGTGCCCACTGGCATCAGTGCGAGGTGACCTCCTGTGCCCCGGCCAGAGCCGGCCGGACGATCCTGGGCTCTCAGCGGCCCACACCCAGCGAAGGCAGCGCCACCTCCCGCTCTGCGCAGGGTTCTGACTTTCCTTGGAAGCATTCGAGTTTTCAAAAGCCTTATTCTACTTATTTTCCCCAAAAAACAGTCCAGAAAACAATCTTACAGCCAAAGGAAAAGTATCTTGATTGGAGACTTTGCGGGTCTGGGCACCGTCTTTCTGCCGGATGCTTTAAGACACACGGTGGCAATTTGGTCTTCTGTTCTTCCTTTAGGGGAATTTTTTTTTCCAACTGGGTCACTTAGTGACTTGAGGGTCCTGGGAATATCCCAGCGTGACCCCCTCCTCCTGCCCCCAGAAGACTCTGCGAAGGCCACACTCACTCCCTTTCCAGTGGGATTGGACAACGGGATGGTTACATGAGTCGCAGGCGAGGCGGGAAGCGCCTGTCCAAGCTGAGGGCCTTCATGGAGCTCAGAGGCCGCAGCTCTGAGCTGGGCCCCGGGGTGTCTACAACTACAGGCTCTTATTATTTATTTATTTATTTGGCGGTACTGGGGATTGAACCCAGGGGCATTCTACCTCCGAGCTACACCCCCAGCCCTATTTTTTATTCTTTATTTGGAAACAGGGTCTTACTAAGTTGCGGAGGGCCTCACTAAGTAGCTGAGGCTGGCTGTGAACCCGGATCCTCCTGTCTCAGCCTCCCAAGTACTGGGATTACAGCGTGCGCCACCACGGCCGGCTGCATATCAACTTTTTTTAAAAAGGCCTTTTTCTCACATCTCTTGAGTGGGCTGCACGTCAGGCCAGAATCCTTCACCTGTGCACGAGAGAAGCAAGGGCTCCGGCCAGAGAGAGCAGCAGCTGAACCAGTGGGCACGAAGAACAGATTCTGAGACGGATGAGATGATGTCCCGCGCCTTGTAACATACTGCTGGGGCCAGGGTGCCACGCGTCACATCATGTGTGCAATGACACTGATGTCACATCTCGTGATATGACATTGCATACACATGTGACATTGCATAACAGGGGTGTAGACATGAAGAAGAATTGGAGCTGGGCGTGGTGGTGCACTCTTGTAATCCCAGGATTTGGGAGGCTGAGACAGGAGGATTGCAGGAACTTAGTGAGACCCTGTTTCTTTTTTTTTTTTTTTGGTACTGGAGATTGAACCAACCCAGGGGTGTTCTACCTCTGAGCTACACCCCCAGTCCGATTTTTTTATTCTTTATTTTGAAACCGGGTCTCACGAGGTTGTGGAGGGCCTCACTAAGTAGCTGAGGCTGCCCGTGAACCCAGATTCTCTGGCCTCAGCTTCCCAAGTACTGGGATTACAAGCATGCACCGCCACACCTGGCTGCAAGACCCTGTTTCAAAAGAAAAAATAAAATAGGGCTGGGGGTATAGCTCAGAGGTAGAATACTTCTAGGTTCAATCCTCAGTACCGCAAAAGGAGGAGGTGGAGGAAGAGGAAGAGGAGAAGAAACAGAAGGAGGAGGAGGAGGAGGAGGAGAGGGGGAGAAAAAGAAGAATTTGACTCAAGATAGTATGGGGGCCTGGAGATAGAAGCGATTCCTGGATATTTGGAAAGGGGAATCTGGGGAGGCTTCCTGGAGGCGATGATGTTGGAGAGAAATCTTGGAGGACAAATTCAAAATACCCAGGAAAAGAGAGAAGGGAGGCAGAGGGAACAGCGGGAGCAGGATTAGGATTTTTCGAATCTCCTGGACAGCAGGATGGAGAGGCTGGGAGACATTTCCCTCTCTGAGAAACGGGCACAGGGATGTTACTTTCCCCACAAATATGTCACGAGAGATGCTTGAAGGATCCCATGGAAAGAGCCCAGCACACCCTATGGGCTCAGCAGTGTCATTACGGCAGGAACAGCGCCACGCTGACCTCTGGAAGAGACGTGCAGGGGCGCACAAGGCTCGCCTTTGCAAGGTCAGTCTGTATTGGCAGGGAAGTGAGTTATAGCCTTAGTCCATTAGGGGTGCTATTTAAAAAAACCATAAAGAGCTGGGCATGGTGGTGCATGCTTATAATCCCAGTACTTGGGAGGCTGAGACAGGAGGATCGCAGGTTCATGTCCAGCCTCAGCTACTTAGTGAGGCCCTCCGCAACTTAGTGAGACCCTGTTTCAAAATAAAGAGTAAAATAACTAGGGCTGGGGGTGTAGCTCAGAGGTAGAATGCCCCTGGGTTCAGTTCCCGGTACCGCCAAAAAAAAAAAAAACCCATAAAGATCTGTTGCTCACAGTCCTGGGGGCTGGGCGTCCAGGAGTGAGGCGTGGCAGAGCTGGTGTCTGCGGAGGGCCGCTTCCCGGGCCTTAGATGGCGCCCTAGGGCTCCTGTCTGCACCTGTTGGAAGGAGGCGGGAGCTCTCTGGAGCTTTGTACATTCTGGAATCCCATGCACCTTCCTGACCCCTCACCTTCCCAGAGCCCCACCTCCTAACACTGCGGGGCTGGGGTGAGGACACAGCCCTCCCCTTCTTGGGCTGGGTCACTGTTCAGCCTCATTTTAACACATTTATACTCTCCTGGATCAGGTCTTGCTAAAGAAACACGGCCACTAAATGCGTGCTAAATTGTGAGCGACTGAGATCATGCAAAAGATCTCTCTCCTCTTCATTGTATTATTTATTTATTTATTTGTTTATTTATTTATTTATTTTTTGCAGTACCGGGGATTGAACCCAGGGGCGTTCTACCTTCGCGCTACACCCCCGGCCCTATTTTTTTATACTTTATTTTGAAACCGGGTCTCACGAAGTTGCGGAGGGCCTCACTAAGGAGAAAGAGAGAGAGAGAGAGAGAGAGAGAGAGAGAGAGCTGAGGCTGGCCGTGAACCCAGATCCTCCGGTCTCTGCCTCCCAAAGTACTGGGATTACAAGCGTGCGCCACCACGCCCGGCCCCTATTTATTTTTTAGTGAAAAAAAATTTTTTTCCATTTGCGTTAAGAGATTGTACACCCAGTTGGCTACTAGAAATTCCCCGTGATGGCAGAGACAGGGCCCAGAGGCCCTTCCTAAGCCAGTGTGGGCGGGTGGCCTGGGAGTCAGGAAACCCCGTTTCTCATCCCAACTCTACCAATCAACGTGCCATGAGCTCTGCTACGCCACGGCCTCCCTTGGGCCTCTGACCAATCCCCAACCCCTCATTTTGTCCATGAGAATATACAGTTATCCTCAAAGTGTGTGCGTTTACCACTGGGGCATGGTGAGTTAGGGCCCTCCCTCATGACCCTATCCAACAAATTGCCCCTTTAGAGACCCAATCTGAGGTGCTTAGAGCAAAAACTCTGACACATGAATTTTGAGGGGACACAGATCAGCCCATAAGCCCTGGGCATTAATAGAAAGAGAAATATTTGTTTACAATATAAAATTAAAATTAAATCAATTTAAAGGAGGAAAAATCAAGTCAAAATTAATATTTTATATTAATGGTATGGCAAAATTATGAAAATTGTAGACAAGTGACAATTTGTTGTATCTATGGGTATCTATCTAAAAGTTACCCCCAAATTTGGTGGCTGAAAGCAATCATTTCATTTTGCTCATGGCTTTTTTTTTGTGTGTGTGTGGTACTGGGGATTGAACGCAGGGGCGTTCTACCTCCGCACTACACCCCCAGCCCTATTTTTTATACTTTATTTTGAAACCGGGTCTCACGAAGTTGCGGAGTCGCTCATGGCTTTCTGGGGCAAGAATTCAAGAAGGGCTCGACCGAGTGTTTCTCTTTGATCCCCTTGAGGGTCCACTGGGGCAGCGGGATCCTCTTCTAAGATGGCTGCTTCCCACGCTTGGCACTCCTGAGCCTTCCTCACTCTCCGGGTGAGCCATCTTCCCTACGACCTCCCCTGAAGCTTGGGCTTCCTCACAGCATGGCGACATCAGGTTTCTAACAACATAGCTGACTGCAGGCCCAGAGGCAAAGGTCGAAGGCTTTTTATGACCCAGTGAGTTGCTTCTCCCATAATTTCCTGGTCCAGTTAGGCCTGATTCCAGAGGAGGAGTCCTCTTAAAGCTGCCAGCCCGGCTCAGCGCTGTGGGGAGTCTCTTCTAGATGCTGTTGCATTTTTCTGTGCTTGGGGAGTTTTACTGTCATGTAGTTCAGTCTTACACATGGATGCGTTTGACGTGCACTTCCGGCTGGGCTCTGAGGAGGGCGCTGTGGGGTCTTCGCTGTGTGAGTGGAGGGGCTGTTGTCAGCAGCAGCAGCAGGCAAGGGCTCTTCCCGCCCTCCCTCCTCCGCTGCCCTTGCAGTGACTCTCCTGGCCATTCTCAGAAGTAAAAGCTTCCCGCGCCCTCCTGCTCTTTTCCTTGCACGGCCAGGAGTGCACATTTCGATTTCTGGGCTGCTCAGGCAGAAAAATGGCCCTAGAAGCAGGAAGCAGAAACCGTGGGCCGCCAGGAAAGGATGGTCAGAAGCGCGAAGCCTGGGGTGGTGGCCGGGTCACCTCCCTGGGGAGCTCCAGAGACCTGGGGGTGCTCTTTAAATCCTCCTTCCCCATCCCCACCCCCAGACAGCCCATCCCTGTGCCTGATGCCGCCTCCCCATCAGACGTGACAGCATCAAGAAAGGATGGAGCCCGGAGGGGGACAGCAACGGAATCATCAGTTTGGGGTTCGAGCCCCAGCGCTGGCCTGGTCCTCCAGTGTTATTATGGAATGCTCTGGAAAATAAAGATATTGCTGATAAACACCAAGCAGGTGACTTATGATCTGCATACTATCCGCTTCAAACGTGAGACTTCATTTAGTTCTCATAAGACGCCTGCACACAGCAGGCTGATCTCTCTCTCTTTTTTTTTTTTTTGGTGCTGGGGATTGAACCCAGGGGCATTCTACCTCCCAGCCCTATTTTTTTATCCTTTATTTTGAAACAGGGTCTAAGTTGCTGAAGGCCTCACTACGTAGCTGAGGCTGGCCACGAACCCGGATCCTCCAGTCTCAGCCTCCCAAGTACTGGGATTATAAGCATGCGCCACCACGCCCGGCTGGCAGGCTGCTCTTAGATTCAGAGTCTTCAACTGTAAAATGGAGAAAAGTGTCAGGTGTGTGTGTGTGTGTGTGTGTGTGTGTGTGTGTGAGAGAGAGAGAGAGAGAGAGAGAGAGAGAGAGAGACAGTTTGAAAGGAACTTGCTGCCCTTTGGCTAACTGATCACAGGTGTTCCCTTTATCCATCCTCCTTGGGAGAGAGCTGAGCCTGGGAACAGGAGGGGAGGAAGAGCTACAGGAAGGAGGAAGAGGACCCAGGACCCAGGTGTCCCTGGGAGACAATACGACAAACCCAGAAGAGTGGACTAAGCGTGCGGATTCGTCCCAGCTTCCCTGGTGACCGTGTGACTCGTGGGTGAGCCACTAAATCAATTGTGCCTCTAGTTCCTTATCAGGAACACGTGACAATAACCCCACCTGCTTCAGAGGGCTGGAGCGTTTGCTGTGAATCACGCCGAGGCCGTGTGTAGTGCTGAGTATGTCGTAAGTGCTTGATAAGATGTTAGATCTGCAGGGCAAGTACCAGGCCCAACACTGAAGTCTAGTCTAATTTTTTTTTTTTTTTTTGCGGTACTGGGGATTGAACCCAGGGGCATTCTACCTCTGAGCTACACCCCCAACCCTATTTATTATTCTTTATTTTGAAACAGGGTCTCACTAAGTTGCGGAGGGCCTCACTAAGTAGCTGAGGCTGGCCGCGAACCTGCGATCCTCCTGTCTCAGCCTCCCAAGTACTGGGACTATGAGCATGCGCCACCACGCCTGGCTAAGTCTAATCTTTTTTTTCCCAGTGCTTGAGCCCAGGGGTATTCTACCTCCAAGCCACACCCTCAGCCCTATTTTATTTTTTGTTTGGAAATAGGGTCTCACTAAGTTGCTGAGACTGGCCTTGAACCTGCAATCCTTCTGTCTCAGCCTCCCAAGTACTGGGATTACAGGAGTCTACTCTAATTTAAGGGTGGGTGATACTTCACAACATCCGCCCCTCTGACTCCAGTAAGAAACCAAGACGCTGTCAGTGTCTGATCACCACAACGGGGTAGGAAGGTATAAAGAATGGCGCCTGCAGCCGGGCGTGGTGGCGCACGCTTGTCATCCCAGTACTTGGGAGGCTGAGACCGGAGGATCCGGGTTCGCGGCCAGCCTCAGCTACTTAGTGAGGCCCTCTGCAACTTAGTGAGACCCTGTTTCAAAATAAAGCATAAAAAATAGGGCCGGGGGCGTAGCTCAGAGGTAGAACGCCCCTGTGTTCAATCCCCGGTACCGCAAAAAACAAAACAAAAGAATAAAAAATAGGGCTGGGGGTGTAGCTTGGAGGTAGAATGCCCCCGGGTTCAATCCCCAGCAACACACACACACACACACACACACACACACACACACACACAGAATAAAGGGGGCATTAAAAATTTATCTTTAATTGATCTTACCCTTCACGGAAAGCAGTAAAATGTAGATTTTCTAAAAAGATGGATCACGTCTTAGTGATTGTTTCCAGCCTGCTTTTCCACGAGCCTTTTGAACATTTTCTTTCCAAACCGCTCAGCGTTCTGCGATCGTTTTAAATGGCCTCTTGGACTGCACGATATAAATGAGTCAATTCAACCAATCTCTTGTTGTCGGACATTGGTGCTGTTTTTCATTTTTTTTTTACCTTCTTCACGAATGTGGGGATGACATAAATCAATTGCTTTCTTGGGAGACTCCCTTTCTTTCTCCATAGGCGGAGAAATAAATCCTTGCTGCCAATCTCCCCTTCCGAGCTGCCCGCCATGCCTTGGGTCTGAACTGCTTTCCGGAGATACCACACTTCGCCACTAGGGGTCGTCCGCGCTCTGCGGGCAGAAGCCTCCGTCCGGGGTGCAGAGGAAGATCAGGAGCAGGAGCTCTGGTTTGCACGCCAGCGGCCTCTGGCTCTCCACTTCTGGGCACCTCAGCCTTCCCATCTGAGAACTGGGGAGAGCGGCCATTTACCCACACCGCCTCCTCTTTGAAGCCACTTTGCACGAGCAGAGCTCGGCATGGTGCCTGCAAGTACGGGACAGCCCTTCCTACTGCGGCCAGTTTCCCGCGCGCTCTCTGCCTCCCTGGAAAATGAGACTGGAGATTGTGCTACCCCGGAGGCCAGGGAGAGGATTAATGGAAATTGCATAAATGAAGAACCCAGCTGAGGCTCCGAGTTGAATTTTCACATTTAAACCATTAATAACATTTGTTATTTTTATTATTGTAAAGTGCTAGTTTACTCTGTGCGCGTGTGTATGTGTGTGTGTGTGTGTGTGTGTGTGTGGTACTGGGGATTGAACCCAGGGGTGTTCTACCTGTGAGCTACACACCCAGCCCTATTTTTTTTTTCTGTACTGGGAATCGAACCCAGGGGTATTCTACCTCTGAGCAACATCCCCAGCTCTATTTATTATTCTTTATTTTGAAACAGGGTCTCACTAAGTTGCAGAGGGCCTCACTAAGTAGCTGAGGCTGGCCACGAACCCAGATCCTCTTGTCTCAGCCTCCCGAGTACTGGGATTACAAGCGTGCGCCACCACGCCTGGCTCCTATATTCTTTTGGATTTTGAAACGGGCTAAATTTCTGAGGACCTTGTTAATTTAGCGAGGTTGGCCTCGGATCTGCGATCCTCCTGTCTCAGCCTCCCAAGTACTTAGGATTACAGGTGTGCGGCACTGTGCTGGGCTAGTGCTAGTCTATTAATACCCATATTCTACAGAAAAAGATAGGAAATAAATTACTGAGCCTTTGTCAGGAGGTCAGAAGGGATAGTGACTTTTCTTTAGGTTCAGAAGTTGATCCCCAGCTGGGCGTGGTGGCACATGCTTGTAATCCCAGTACTTGGGAGGCGGAGACAGGAAGATCCGGGTTTGCAGCCAGCCTCAGCTACACAGTGAGGCCCTCTGCAACTTAGTGAGACCCCGTTTCCAAATAAAGAATAAAAAATAGGGGTGGGGGTATAGCTTGGAGGTAGAATGCCCCTGGGTTCAATCGCCAGTACCGCAAAAAAAAAAATGAAGTTGATCCCCCCCCAATCCATTCACCAATCTCTGTGCACTTCCCAGCTGAACAGGCCCGGAGCGGGGCTGCCATGATACACCACAGAACTACTATTCAGAGCCAGCCTCAAATGCAGTTGATAGACGGGGCGTGGTGGCACATGCCTGTAATCCCAGTACTTGGGAGACTGCAACAGAATTGCAGATTCGAGGCCAGCCTCAGCAACTTAGACCCTCAGCAATTTAGCAAGATGCTGTTACAAAAATAAAAAAATAAAATAGGGCGGAGGGTGTAGCTCAGAGGTAGAACGCTCCTGGGTTCAATCCCCAGCACCAAAATACACACGAAAGCAGTAGGTAGACATGGCGCCCCTCTCGGTTGCGGCAAAGCACCCTGCTCTTGGCACACTTTATCAGAAGACCACGCACCAAGCTCTGGGCACAGATGCCCCATTCAGCCGTCCCGACCCACGCTGCTGTCTGGAGCAGTTCACCCACGTGGCACCAAGTGTTCCTGTGGTGACACTTCCCGGCGGACACCAGCTCTGCAGGGGTGGCGCTTCCCCAGCCTCCCGTCAATCATGGTGACCTTCTCAGGAGACTCCATAATCATTTGCCGAGCTGATTAAACCAGGCCCTGCCTGAGTTCCTCACCAGCCCTTAGTTGCCATGCCCAATTATGACAGGAGCACATGCCTGCCAAACACTGGCTTGTGTGTGGATGCGGAGGATGGTGTAGATCGGAAAGACTATGGATGAGAATGCACAGAGCTAAGCAGAGGGGAGCTGTAGAAACGCGGGCACACGCGTTCCCTCCTCTCACCTCTGGGGTGCAGGGCTGTCACCAACATGCCCGCTTCCCAGACGAGCGAGCAAGCCAGCGCCCGGTGGCACAGGCCGCTTGCTCCCACACCCTGTGGCGAGGCTGGGGTTTGGCAAAGCGCTTACAGGCCGACACAGTGCCCCGTACCTACTGACCGCTCAGAACACAGTGGCCGTTATCATGGGAGGCTCTGAAGAGACCCTAAATAGTCCACCCAGGGGGTCCCCCCTGCTCTTCCATCTTCTGGGGGGTGGTGGCTGGCGCTGGGTTATCTCACTGTGGCCTTTCAACCCCTCGGAGAGCCGGGGTCAGGGCTGGGGCAGCGGGCCCGCTGAGAGCTGGTGGGCCGGGCAGCATGGGCCATGTCAACGTGAGACATCCCAGGAGGACAGGCTGGGACGGGCCGGAGGTGGGGCCCGGGGCAGGCAGAGGTGGTGCGTGTGCGTGTGTGTGTGGGGGGGGCGGTGCCCAGCAGCCTGCCCGCTTGGAAGATGAGGGTGGAGGAGTTGGGGGACAGTGGCCAGGGCTGATGCTGCCCCTTCCCCACCCCTCTGCTCCATTGGGCAGCCCTTTTAAGGTTTTAGTTTTAATGCTTAATTTTGTAACTTTGAAGAGTTATTTTTTTTATGGTACTGGGGATTGAACCCAGGGGCATTCTACCTCCAAGCTACACCCCCAGCCCTATTTTTTATTCTTTATTTGGAAACAGGGTCTCACTAAGTTGTGGAGGGTCTCACTAAGTAGCTGAGGCTGGCTGCGAACCTGCGATCCTCCTGCCCCAGCCTAACCAAGTACCGGGATTACAAGCGTGAGCCATCACGCCTGGCTTTGAAGAGTTATAAAGGTCTTTAAAGAAAACTAAAGAAAATGTAGACAATTATGACCTCCGATCGCCCTGAGCCAGCCAGTCATTTGCTGTGTGACTCCCCCGTTTCCCTCCTTTCTCTCTCTCTCACCCACACCCTCCCACACACGATTCGCCTCCATTTGCAAACATTGGCTTGCACTACGTTGTTAATTCTACAACATGCGTTTTCTCATGACTATATTTTGGATGTGTCTTCAGGTTAAAATCCGTGCGCCTACCTCATGCTTTTTAATAGCTGCATGATAGTCCACACAAGTGCATCAAACTATCCAGCCGCTTCCCTGTGAAGGGACATGCAGGTCACATGCAGCGTTTGATGTTATAAAATGTGCGACCATCAATAATACCCTCGTCCATCTTCTTTGAATAGCTCTGGAAGCGGGCCACAGGCCACGCCACTTGGGAATTTCAGTAGATTTTAACACCTCGCTTACTAGAAGGGCTCCAGCAATCCACACTCCGTCAGTCCACTGAGGTGCCCTCTGGACACAGCCTGAGGGTGTGTGTGTGTGTGTGTGTGTGTGTGTGTGTGTAAGAGAGAGTGAGAGAGACAGAGACAGGGAGAGAAAGGGAGGGAGATGGAAGAAGAGGGAGGGAGAGGAAGGGTATGAAGGATCAACAAGCCCGGGAGATGAAAATCACCAGTTCTCTATTTTTCTACTTGAGACACCTGTGTAACATGCTATTGGGAAAAAGCCTCTTCTGTTATGTTTTAAAACTGTGGTGTTGCAAACTCTCACCTTGCTTCATGAAGCGGGAGGCTGAGGGTCCATGGCGGAGCATCAGGCCCCAGGGTGGGACAGCAGTGGTCGGAAGTGGGCAGCGTGGGGGACTGTGGTGCACGTGGTGTCTCGGGGGTCAATGAGGAGCCCAGGATGAGAGGAAGCGAGGGTCACGTATGGAGCAGACACACTGGCTCTGCCCCCCGTATCTCCCCCCGGGCATCTATGTCGTTAGGCTCCTACTGTCCTGACCAGTAGTCCCCCCGCCCCACCATGTGACACAGGGCTGCTGTGGCCCCTTCATGGAGAAAGTCCTGTGTGGGACTGTATGCTGTCCTAGTGGCCTGACCAACGGGTAGGGACTGTAGAAGCCCAGGTCCTTGCCTGGCATCCACACAACTCAGGGGTGTGACTCCCGCCCCAGAGCCCCTCTGCCCGGCAGGATTCGGCTGAGGCCGGGGCTGCCAGAAATCTCGGCCCCGCTGTGTCATCCCCTCTGCTGCCCTGTCTCCTGCTCCCATCTCTCCTGGGGGCACCCTGCTGAGGAATCCCTCATGTACAGACCCTCGTCTAGGGGGGAGTTCTTCCAGAGCAGACCTGTTGGCACCACAGGGGGCGCGATGGCAGGACACGTTCTCCTGGTCACCCAACCGTAGCCAGGGGTCTTTCCAGCCCCTCGTGCTGCAGCGGGGGTCAGCCTGCTGCATCGGGCTTCCAGGGTGGACTAGGAAGCTCAGGTCTGGGTGCTCAGCAGTCTACATGCAGGATCATCTATATCAGCCTGAAAAAAAAAATAGTTATGACCGGCTCCACTATTTACTAGCTGGGGAGTCGTGTGGAACTCCCTTCTGCTCTATACGCCTGCTTCCTCATCTGTACCATTGAAGAGTGGTAATACTTAATGCCATAGACAGTGAGAATTAACAAATGTACTTATTTAAATGCATTCAAAGTATCTAATTATCTAGCCGGGTGTGGTGGCGCACGCTTGCAATCCCAGTACTTGGGAGGCTGAGACCCAAGGATTGCAGGTTCGAGAACAGCCTCAGCTGCTTAGTGAGGCCCTCCGCAACTTAGTGAGACTCTGTGTCAAAATAAAGAATAAAAATTAGGACTGGAGCCAGGCGTGGTGGCGCATGCTTGTAATCCCAGTACTTGGGAGGCTGAGACAGGAGGATTGCAGGTTTGTGGCCAGCCTCAGCTACTTAGTGAGGCCCTCTGCAACTTTAGTGAGACCCTGTTTCAAAATAAAGAATAAAAAATAGGGCTCAGGGTGTAGCCTAGAGGTAGAATGCCTCTGGGTTCAATCCCGGGTACTGCCAAAAGAAAAAAAAAAGAAATAGGACTGGGGGTGCATTTTAGAGGTAGAATGTCCCTGGGTCCAATCCCCAGTACCGCAAAAAAAAAAAAATTGTTTAAATGCATTATTGTGTTTAATTTTTACTGTCTTCCAGCATAGGAAATATTATCCTATGGTACTTGCTTGAGCAGAAAATGTGAAGTTAATCACACCTCCACTTGCTGTCCCTGTGACCTTCGATCTCTGACCTTCAGTTCTCTCCTCTGCAAGTGGGGACAGCTACTTCTCAGGACTGTCACGAGGGCATGGTGGCAGGTCAGGTTCACGGCCATACGTAGAGATTTCTCACCCCCAGGACCACCGTCACCACGGAAGGACAAGTCAGAGACACACTTGATACTGGATAGAAGAGTAGAAAATTTGTAAATGCATTCAGCAGGACCATTTTTATTATGCCATGGATTTCAATACTCTGTGTGATTAAAGAGAAATGCAAATGAGTAAAGCAAAGTCTCTCTTAACAGCCGGGCGTGGTGGCGCACGCTTGTAATCCCAGTACTTTGGAAGGCGGAGACCGGAGGATCCGGGTTCGCGGCCAGCCTCAGCTCTCTCTCTCTCTCTCCCTGCCTCTCTCTCTACTTAGTGAGGCCCTCCGCAACTTCGTGAGACCCGGTTTCAAAATAAAGTATAAAAAATAGGGCCGGGGGTGTAGCGCGGAGGTAGAACACCCCTGCATTCAATCCCCGGTACCGCAAAAATAAATAAATAAATAAATAAAATAAAAAAATAGGGCTGGGGGCGTAGCGCGGAGGTAGAACACCCCTGCGTTCAATCCCCGGTACCGCAAAAAAAAAAGTCTCTCTTGACCCTCCCAGCGATGACCACTGTAATAGTTGGTCGTCCCTCCAGTCACTCCCTCCTTGACGGATGCCTAGGTAATTACTACCTTTCCCTACAACTTGCTCTGTGCATAGACGTCTTTGTGCTTACTTATCTCTGCACATGTGCAGTATTGGGATTTTTATTTTTTGTGTCACCGGGGATTGAACCCAGAGGCATTCTACCTCTGAGCTATACATCTAGCCCTTTTTTTGCTTTGGTTTTGTTTGGAAACAGGTTCCCGCTAGGTTGCTGAGAGTCTAAGTTGCCGAGGCTGGTCTCGAACCTGCGGTCCTCGTCTCAGCCTCCCAAGGACGGGGATAACAGATGTGCACCGCCACGCCTGGCTGCTGTATTGGTTTTATAGTTGTCATTTGGTATCTGCAAGGGATTGGTTCCTGGACTCCGGCGGAGGCTCAATTTCTCTCTATAAAATGGTGTATTTGTAAATAATCTGTGCACATCTTCCCTTATATTTAAAACCATCTGTAGATGACTTATACTACCTAGCACAATGTAAATGTTATGCAAGTAGTGGTTTTAGCATATTGTTATTAATGACAAGATGAAAGTCTAGCCGGGCGTGGTGGCGCACACTTGTAATCCCAGTACTTTGGGAGGCGGAGACTGGAGGATCCGGGTTCGCGGCCAGCCTCAGCGCTCTCTCTCTCTCTCTCTCTCTCTCCCTCTCTCCCTCTCTACTTAGTGAGGCCCTCCGCAACTTTGTGAGAGCCGGTTTCAAAATAAAGTATAAAAAATAGGGCCGGGGGTGTAGCGCGGAGGTAGAATGCCCCTGGGTTCAATCCCTGGTACCGCAAAAAAAAAAAAAAAGATAAAAGTCTGTATGTGTTGGGTATAGATGCACATTTTTCTGAATGTTTGTCACCTGAGGTTGGCCAAATCCACGGGTGCAGAACGTGTGGATACAGAGTGTAGAATGTTCATGATACACCTGTTGACTATCCAGAAAGACCACTGGAGAAAACGTGCCGTCGAGGAAGCGAGGTTATCTGATTCGCTGCAATAAAGGAGAGTCGCTCCTTACCAGTCTCAGTAGTTTCTCAAAATAGGAAGCAGGGCCGGGCATGGGGGTGCACGCTTATAATCCCGGTACTTAGGAGGCCGAGACAGGAGGATCACAGGTTCGTGGCCAACCTCAGCTACTTAGGCCCTCTGCAACTTCGTGAGACCCTGTTTCCAAATAAAGAGTAAAAAACAGGGCTGGGGGTGTATCCCGGAGGTAGAATGCCCCTGGGTTCAATCCCTGGTACCCCCCAAAAATATATAGGAAGCAGCGGATTTGTGGGGTTTAATGTTTGGGTTAGATGGTTTTTGGGGTGACTGTTAAAAGGCAGGGACCAGACTGGAGTTGGGCAGGGTATATGCCGTAGTAGCTTTGGCTACTATGAGGACTAAGATGGGGACTTGGGGGGGTCTTGGTGATTGTCAATCTCTAAGCAAGTCATTTAACTTCCTCTTCCAGGGATAGAATGTCCTCATTCGAACATCAAAGCTATTTTGCTTAACTTCAGTATTCAACAGTGGGACAGAGACTCATGTTGGTTCCAATTTTTCCATAGCTAAACGTTGAATTTTCAGGTCCAAAGTTATGACTGTTTAAAATTGCCCACACATCTGCCAGGCATGGTGGCGCATGCCTGTAATCCCCGTGCTTGGGAGGCTGAGACAGAAGGATTGCAGGTTTGAAGCCAGCCTCAGCAACTTAGTGATACCTTCAGCAACTTAGCAAGACCCCGTTTCCAAATAAATAAAATAGGGCTGGGGTGTAGCTCAGAGGTAGAATGCCTCTAGCTGCAATCCCTAGCACCACACACAATAAACAAATAAAATAGCCCATGCATAGCATTAAGAAGATTAAAATCAGGAATAAAATTAAAAGTTCTAAAATAAAAAAATAAAGGAAACACACCAAAAAAAAAGTTCTTTACAGATAATGCACTCCCTTCTTTACTTGTACCTGGGTGGATCATTCCACCGTAATTCTACTGATTAGCATCGAATTACTTTAGAGATGAGTTGGCAGGAAATGGTAAAATTTAAAACAATATCAATGACATGATTCCTTTCTGTCATCATGGACAGTCTCCACCCCCTTGACTTGAGTTTGCTTCCAAGTTAGTCTCATCCACAGCGTAAGCGGCAAATTACTTTTTAAGTACCTTTGATTTCGGAATTATTTCAGGCTTATAAAACTATTACAAAGATGATACAGAGAGTCTCCAGTCCCCCTCACCCCTAATATTAACATCTTCCATGAACCCTTGTCAAAAGCAGGACCCCACAGTGGCCCATTAAACTCCATACTTTAGTTGAACGTACCATCGCTTACACCAGTGCGCATGTCTTCCTGTTATAAGCTCTCCCCTGTATGAGTCAGCTTTCTGCCGCTGTAACAAAATAAGAAAAACAACTTCAAGGAGAAAAGATTCACCTGGGCTCACAGTTTCTGATGTTTCAGCCCGTGGTCGGCTGGCTCTGTTGTTTTGGGCCCGAGATGTGACAGAGGAAAGCTACTCAGCTCCTGGCAGGTGGGAAGCAGAGGGGGGGAGCAGGGACAAGTTGTAGTTCCCAAGGGCACGCCCTCCCAAGGATTCACTCCCTTCACTAGGTTCTGCCTCCTACAACTTCCACCTCCTCCCAATAATGCCAACTTATGAAGCCATCAATCCACTGATTAAACGAGAGCTCTCATGATCCAATCCCTTCCCCACATCCCCATCTCTCAATGCTCCTGCGCTGGGGATGCGCCTTCCACATGGCAGCCTCTGGGGGGCGCTCTATAACAACCCCACACTGCATTTTACCACCATGCCCCTCAGTCTCCTCTGCTCTTCAGTCTTTGTTGCACGGCCTTTTTTTTTTTTTTTT